>CAMPDV010002113.1:0-90431 GCA_946699065.1 Loxodes magnus
CTTCAAAAATATTTCTAGACCCTTTTAAATGAAACACTTCTTTATTAAATCTTATATACCTCAAAAATATTTCTAGACCCTTTTAAATGAAACACTTCTTTATTAAATATTATATACCTCAAAAATATTTCTAGACCCTTTTAAATGAAACACTTCTTTATTAAATCTTATATACCTCAAAAATATTTCTAGACCCTTTTAAATGAAACACTTCTTTATTAAATCTTATATACCTCAAAAATATTTCTAGACCCTTTTAAATGAAATACTTCGTAATATCTTATATACCTCAAAAAATTTCTAGACCCTTTTAAATAAAATACTTCTTTATTAAATCTTATATACCTCAAAAATATTTCTAGACCCTTTTAAATTAAATCGTAATATCTTATATACCTCAAAAATATTTCTAGACCCTTTTAAATAAAATACTTCTTTATATACCTCAAAAATATTTCTAGACACCCTTTTAAATAAAATACACTTCTTTATTAAATCTTATATACCTCAAAAATATTTCTAGACCCTTTTAAATTAAATCTTATATACTTCAAAAATATTTCTAGACCCTTTTAATAAATCTTAATATCTTTTGACCTCAAAAATATTTCTAGACCCTTTTAAATAAAATACTTCTTTATTAAATCTTATATACTTCAAAAATATTTCTAGACCCTTTTAAATAAAATACTTCTTTATTAAATCTTATATACTTCAAAAATATTTCTAGACCCTTTTAAATAAAATACTTCTTTATTAAATCTTATATACCTCAAAAATATTTCTAGACCCTTTTAAATAAAATACTTCTTTATTAAATCTTATATACTTCAAAAATATTTCTAGACCCTTTTAAATGAAATACTTCTTTATTAAATCTTATATACCTCAAAAATATTTCTAGACCCTTTTAAATGAAATACTTCTTTATTAAATCTTATATACTTCAAAAATATTTCTAGACCCTTTTAAATAAAATACTTCGTAATATCTTATATACCTCAAAAATATTTCTAGACCCTTTTAAATAAAATACTTCTTTATTAAATCTTATATACTTCAAAAATATTTCTAGACCCTTTTAAATAAAATACTTCTTTATTAAATCTTATATACTTCAAAAATATTTCTAGACCCTTTTAAATAAAATACTTCTTTATTAAATCTTATATACCTCAAAAATATTTCTAGACCCTTTTAAATAAAATACTTCTTTATTAAATCTTATATACCTCAAAAATATTTCTAGACCCTTTTAAATAAAATACTTCTTTATTAAATCTTATATACTTCAAAAATATTTCTAGACCCTTTTAAATACCCTTTTAAATGAAACACTTCTTTATTAAATCTTATATACCTCAAAAATATTTCTAGACCCTTTTAAATTAAAATACTTCTTCGTATATCTTATATACCTCAAAAATATTTCTAGACCCTTTTAAATAAAATACTTCTTTATTAAATCTTATATACTTCAAAAATATTTCTAGACCCTTTTAAATAAAATACTTCTTTATTAAATCTTATATACCTCAAAAATATTTCTAGACCCTTTTAAATGAAACACTTCTTTATTAAATCTTATATACCTCAAAAATATTTCTAGACCCTTTTAAATAAAATACTTCTTTATTAAATCTTATATACCTCAAAAATATTTCTAGACCCTTTTAAATAAAATACTTCTTTATTAAATCTTATATACTTCAAAAATATTTCTAGACCCTTTTAAATAAAATACTTCTTTATTAAATCTTATATACCTCAAAAATATTTCTAGACCCTTTTAAATGAAATACTTCGTAATATCTTATAACCTCAAAAATATTTCTAGACCCTTTTAAATAAAATACTTCTTTATTAAATCTTATATACCTCAAAAATATTTCTAGACCCTTTTAAATAAAATACTTCTTTATTAAATCTTATATACTTCAAAAATATTTCTAGACCCTTTTAAATAAAATACTTCTTTATTAAATCTTATATACTTCAAAAATATTTTTCTAGACCCTTTTAAATAAAATACTTCTTTATTAAATCTTATATTCCTCAAAAATATTTCTAGACCCTTTTAAATGAAATACTTCGTAATATCTTATAACCTCAAAAATATTTCTAGACCCTTTTAAATAAAATACTTCTTTATTAAATCTTATATACCTCAAAAATATTTCTAGACCCTTTTAAATGAAACACTTCGTAATATCTTAAATACCTCAAAAATATTTCTAGACCCTTTTAAATGAAACACTTCTTTATTAAATCTTATATACCTCAAAAATATTTCTAGACCCTTTTAAAATAAAATACTTCTTATTAATATCTTATATACTTCAAAAATATTTCTAGACCCTTTTAAATAAAATACTTCTTTATTAATATCTTATATACCTCAAAAATATTTCTAGACCCTTTTAAATAAAATACTTCTTTATTAAATCTTATATACTTCAAAAATATTTCTAGACCCTTTTAAATGAAACACTTCTTTATTAAATCTTATATACCTCAAAAATATTTCTAGACCCTTTTAAATAAAATACTTCTTTATTAAATCTTATATACCTCAAAAATATTTCTAGACCCTTTTAAATGAAACACTTCTTTATTAAATCTTATATACCTCAAAAATATTTCTAGACCCTTTTAAATAAAATACTTCTTTATTAAATCTTATATTCTTCAAAAATATTTCTAGACCCTTTTAAATAAAATACTTCGTAATATCTTATATATTCAAAAATATTTCTAGACCCTTTTAAATAAAATACTTCTTTATTAAATCTTATATACCTCAAAAATTTTTCTAGACCCTTTTAAATGAAATACTTCTTTATTAAATCTTATATACCTCAAAAATATTTCTAGACCCTTTTAAATGAAATACTTCGTAATATCTTATAACCTCAAAAATATTTCTAGACCCTTTTAAATAAAATACTTCTTTATTAAATCTTATATACCTCAAAAATATTTCTAGACCCTTTTAAATTAAATGAAACACTTCGTAATATCTTATGACCTCAAAAATATTTCTAGACCCTTTTAAATAAAATACTTCTTTATTAAATCTTATATACAAAAATATTTCTAGACCCTTTTAAATGAAACACTTCTTTATTAAATCTTATATACCTCAAAAATATTTCTAGACCCTTTTAAATGAAACACTTCTTTATTAAATATTATATACCTCAAAAATATTTCTAGACCCTTTTAAATGAAACACTTCTTTATTAAATCTTATATACCTCAAAAAATAGACCCTTTTAAATAAAATATCTTCTTTATTAAATCTTATATACTTCTTTTAAATGAAACACTTCTTTATTAAATCTTATATACCTCAAAAATATTTCTAGACCCTTTTTATCTTTATTAAATCTTATATACCTCAAAAATATTTCTAGACCCTTTTAAATTAAATACTTCGTAATATCTTTTGACCTCAAAAATATTTCTAGACCCTTTATTAAACTTATATTCTTAATATTTCTAGACCCTTTTAAATAAAATACTTCTTTATTAAATCTTATATACTTCAAAAATACCTCAAAAATATTTCTAGACCCTTTTAAATGAAACAAATACTTCTTTATTAAATCTTATATCTTTTGACCTCAAAAATATTTCTAGACCCTTTTAAATGAAACACTTCGTAATATCTTATAACCTCAAAAATATTTCTAGACCCTTTTAAATGAAACACTTCTTTATTAAATCTTATATACCTCAAAAATATTTCTAGACCCTTTTAAATGAAACACTTCGTAATATCTTATATACCTCAAAAATATTTCTAGACCCTTTTAAATGAAACACTTCGTAATATCTTATTGACCTCAAAAATATTTCTAGACCCTTTTAAATGAAATAACTTCTTTATTAAATCTTATATACCTCAAAAATATTTCTAGACCCTTTTAAATAAAATACTTCGTAATATCTTATATACCTCAAAAATATTTCTAGACCCTTTTAAATGAAATACTTCTTTATTAAATCTTATATACCTCAAAAATATTTCTAGACCCTTTTAAATGAAACACTTCTTTATTAAATCTTATATACCTCAAAAATATTTCTAGACCCTTTTAAATGAAACACTTCGTAATATCTTATATACCTCAAAAATATTTCTAGACCCTTTTAAATAAAACACTTCGTAATATCTTATATACCTCAAAAATATTTCTAGACCCTTTTAAATAAAATACTTCTTTATTAAATCTTATATTCCTCAAAAATATTTCTAGACCCTTTTAAATGAAATACTTCGTAATATCTTATATACCTCAAAAATATTTCTAGACCCTTTTAAATAAAATACTTCTTTATTAAATCTTATATACCTCAAAAATATTTCTAGACCCTTTTAAATGAAACACTTCTTTATTAAATCTTGTATACTTCAAAAATATTTCTAGACCCTTTTAAATTAAATAACTTCTTTATCAAAAATAATATAAATTATATACCTCAAAAATATTTCTAGACCCTTTTAAATGAAACACTTCGTAACTTCTTTTTAATTAAATCTAATATCTTATACCTCAAAAATATTTCTAGACCCTTTTAAATGAAACAAATACTTCTTCTAGATTGAAAACTTCTAATATATACCTCAAAAATATTTCTAGACCCTTTTAAATGAAACACTTCATCTTATATACCTCAAAAATATTTTATTAAATGAAACACTTCGTTATATACCTCAAAAATATTTCTAGACCCTTTTAAATGAAACACTTCGTAATATCTTATAACCTCAAAAATATTTCTAGACCCTTTTAAATGAAACACTTCGTAATATCTTATATACCTCAAAAATATTTCTAGACCCTTTTAAATGAAACACGTAATTCTTTTGACCTCAAAAATATTTCTAGACCCTTTTATGAATACACTTCTCAAAAATATTTCTAGACCCTTTTAAATGAAACACTTCGTAATATCTTATAACCTCAAAAATATTTCTAGACCCTTTTAAATGAAACACTTCGTAATATCTTTTGACCTCAAAAATATTTCTAGACCCTTTTAAATGAAACACTTCGTAATATCTTATAACCTCAAAAATATTTCTAGACCCTTTTAAATGAAACACTTCGTAATATCTTATGACCTCAAAAATATTTCTAGACCCTTTTAAATGAAACACTTCGTAATATCTTTTGACCTCAAAAATATTTCTAGACCCTTTTAAATGAAACACTTCGTAATATCTTATAACCTCAAAAATATTTCTAGACCCTTTTAAATGAAACACTTCGTAATATCTTTTGACCTCAAAAATATTTCTAGACCCTTTTAAATGAAACACTTCGTAATATCTTATAACCTCAAAAATATTTCTAGACCCTTTTAAATGAAACACTTCGTAATATCTTATATGACCTCAAAAATATTTCTAGACCCTTTTAAATGAAACACTTCGTAATATCTTATAACCTCAAAAATATTTCTAGACCCTTTTAAATGAAACACTTCGTAATATCTTTTGACCACAAAAATATTTCTAGAACCTTTTAAATGAAATGCTTCTTTATTAAATCTTATATACCTCAAAAATATTTCTAGACCCTTTTAAATGAAACACTTCGTAATATCTTATAACCTCAAAAATATTTCTAGACCCTTTTAAATGAAACACTTCGTAATATCTTTATGACCTCAAAAATATTTCTAGACCCTTTTAAATGAAACACTTCTTTAATATCTTATATACCTCAAAAATATTTCTAGACCCTTTTAAATGAAACACTTCGTAATATCTTATAACCTCAAAAATATTTCTAGACCCTTTTAAATGAAACACTTCGTAATATCTTATGACCTCAAAAATATTTCTAGACCCTTTTAAATGAAACACTTCGTAATATCTTATAACCTCAAAAATATTTCTAGACCCTTTTAAATGAAACACTTCGTAATATATAACCTCAAAAATATTTCTAGACCCTTTTAAATGAAACACTTCTTTAATATCTTATGACCTCAAAAATATTTCTAGACCCTTTTAAATGAAACACTTCGTAATATCTTATGACCTCAAAAATATTTCTAGACCCTTTTAAATGAAACACTTCGTAATATCTTATAACCTCAAAAATATTTCTAGACCCTTTTAAATGAAACACTTCGTAATATCTTATGACCTCAAAAATATTTCTAGACCCTTTTAAATGAAACACTTCGTAATATCTTATGACCTCAAAAATATTTCTAGACCCTTTTAAATGAAACACTTCGTAATATCTTATGACCTCAAAAATATTTCTAGACCCTTTTAAATGAAACACTTCGTAATATCTTTTGACCTCAAAAATATTTCTAGACCCTTTTAAATGAAACACTTCGTAATATCTTATGACCTCAAAAATATTTCTAGACCCTTTTAAATGAAACACTTCGTAATATCTTATGACCTCAAAAATATTTCTAGACCCTTTTAAATGAAACACTTCGTAATGAAACACTTCGTTATATAACCTCAAAAATATTTCTAGACCCTTTTAAATGAAACACTTCGTAATATCTTATGACCTCAAAAATATTTCTAGACCCTTTTAAATGAAACACTTCGTAATATCTTTTGACCTCAAAAATATTTCTAGACCCTTTTAAATATCGTAATATCTTATATACCTCAAAAATATTTCTAGACCCTTTTAAATGAAACACTTCGTAATTCTTATGACCTCAAAAATATTTCTAGACCCTTTTAAATGAAATACTTCGTAATATCTTATATACCTCAAAAATATTTCTAGACCCTTTTAAATAAAATAACTTCTTTATTAAATCTTATATACCTCAAAAATATTTCTAGACCCTTTTAAATGAAACACTTCGTAATATCTTATAACCTCAAAAATATTTCTAGACCCTTTTAAATGAAACACTTCGTAATATCTTTTGACCACAAAAATATTTCTAGAACCTTTTAAATGAAATGCTTCTTTATTAAATCTTATATACCTCAAAAATATTTCTAGACCCTTTTAAATGAAACACTTCGTAATATCTTATGACCTCAAAAATATTTCTAGACCCTTTTAAATGAAACACTTCGTAATATCTTATATACTTCAGAAATATTTCTAGACCCTTTTAAATGAAATGCTTCTTTATTAAATCTTATATACCTCAAAAATATTTCTAGACCCTTTTAAATGAAACACTTCGTAATATCTTATGACCTCAAAAATATTTCTAGACCCTTTTAAATGAAACACTTCGTAATATCTTATATACTTCAGAAATATTTCTAGACCCTTTTAAATAAAATATCTTCTTTATTAAATCTTATATACCTCAAAAATATTTCTAGACCCTTTTAAATAAAATAACTTCTTTATTAAATCTTATATACCTCAAAAATATTTCTAGACCCTTTTAAATGAAACACTTCGTAATATCTTATGACCTCAAAAATATTTCTAGACCCTTTTAAATGAAACACTTCGTAATATCTTATAACCTCAAAAATATTTCTAGACCCTTTTAAATGAAACACTTCGTAATATCTTATGACCTCAAAAATATTTCTAGAACCTTTTAAATGAAACACTTCGTAATATCTTTTGACCTCAAAATCATTTCTAGAACCTTTTAAATGAAACACTTCGTAATATCTTATGACCTCAAAAATATTTCTAGACCCTTTTAAATGAAACACTTCGTAATATCTTTTGACCTCAAAAATATTTCTAGAACCTTTTAAATGAAACACTTCGTAATATCTTATGACCTCAAAAATATTTCTAGACCCTTTTAAATGAAACACTTCGTAATATCTTTTGACCTCAAAAATATTTCTAGAACCTTTTAAATGAAACACTTCGTAATATCTTATGACCTCAAAAATATTTCTAGACCCTTTTAAATGAAATACTTCGTAATATCTTATATACTTCAGAAATATTTCTAGACCCTTTTAAATGAAATACTTCGTAATATCTTATATACCTCAAAAATATTTCTAGACCCTTTTAAATAAAATGCTTCTTTATTAAATCTTATATACCTCAACTTTTCTTTTAATGCTTAAAATACAAAACTGTGAAATTGTTATACTCAAATAATTTAATAATTTAATAATTTAATAAAGACTTAATATTATTTTAATAACTTGCTTTTACTCAGATTTATACTTACATAATTTAAAGAAAATAAAATTTACTTAAACATTTTTTATAGACTTAGCTTATTTGCAAAAAATCAAATAATTTAAATAAATAACCTATAACATACTTTGAACTCTTTAAGTACACTTGACTTAGAATATATAACTAAATAAAGACTTAAAGAAATAACTAAAGAAAGCCTCAAAAAAATAACTAAAAAAAACTTAGAGAAACAACTAAAGAAACAACTAAATAAAGAACTAAAGAAAGAACTAAAGAAAGAACTAAATGAAGACTTAAAGGAAGACTTAAATATTAAAACTTAATCAAAAGAATATTTATTACATACTTGCTAATCTAGCTATCCTCCATTTCCTCAACACACTGTCCTTTCCACCAGATAATAACCACTTGTTGTCCACACTCAATGCCAATGGCCAAACCCAACCAACATGCCCAGTAAATATCTATATACACTCACCAGTATTAAAATTCCAAATTTTGATTGTCGAATCATCAGAAGCCGATATTATAAATCCATTATCCGATGTTATTAAAGCATTATTCACACATTTAGAGTGCCCAACCAAAGTCCGAATCAACTGTCCAGTCTGGAAATCCCAGACTTTTATCGTATTATCATCACTTCCAGATACAATCCATTTCTGGTCCAGAGAAATCGCTACAGATCTAACGTAGTGCGAATGTCCAGTAAAAGTCCTCAAACAGCTTCCAGTCTGGAAATCCCAGACTTTTATCGTCTTATCATCACTTCCAGATACAATCCATTTCTGGTCCAGAGAAATCGCTACAGAACTAACTGAGGAAGTATGTCCAGTAAAAGTCCTCAAACAGCTTCCAGTCTGGAAATCCCAGACTTTTATCGTATTATCTACACTTCCAGATACAATCCATTTCTGGTCCAGAGAAATCGCTACAGATAAAACTCAGGACGTATGTCCAGTAAAAGTCCTCAAACAGCTTCCAGTCTGGAAATCCCAGACTTTTATCGTCTAATCTGCACTTCCAGATACAATCCATTTCTGGTCCAGAGAAATCGCTACAGATAAAACTGAGTCCGAATGTCCAGTAAAAGTCCTCAAACAGCTTCCAGTCTGGAAATCCCAGACTTTTATCGTCTAATCTGCACTTCCAGATACAATCCATTTCTGGTCCAGAGAAATCGCTACAGAGTAAACTGAGGACGAATGTCCAGTAAAAACTTAGTCTAAATTAATGAAAGAATTACCTTGAGCTTTGTCATATTAAATTTCGAACATTTTTTGCACTTGTATTGCTGTTTTATTTTCTTCTTTTGGCGCTAAATTCTATTGCTGTGACGATAATTTCAGACTTTGTAAATCTGGTTACGCGGATTGGGTTTAAATTTCTAGAAGCATTTTCATTAGTAATTCTTAAATTTGCTGTAAGTTAGTTCTGTCAGTTGTGTTTTGCTACCAGCAAGCTTTTATTATTTGCTTATATTCTTGAGGACAATCCTCCGGAATTTCTTCACGTTCTCCTGCCTTGATGTCGTCTTTAATAAATTCAGGCTTAGCATCATAAAAAGGTATTTTACGCGCTGCTATTTCCCAGAACGTGACTCCCAACGCGAAAATGTCAGACTATACGCTATATTTTGGTCTAGAACTCATTATCTCAGGCGCCATCCAACAAACCGTTCCTACTTCTGACTTGGTTAGAATTGATTTGGACTCTGTTCTTATTCTTGACAATCCAAAGTCAGTAATTTTGGCTTTATTATTATTATCCAAGAGAATATTTAAGCTCTTTATATCTCTATGAACAATATTTTTTTTGTGGATATATTAAAGCCCTAATACAACGTCTAGACTTATGTTATATCGCAATTCCCAAGTCATTTCTTATGTACTATGCAGCAAATGAAATAAACTTTTAGGCATGAACTCCATTACTAAACTTAGAGGAGATTAACAGTAACCATATACTGTAATTACATTTGGATGCCTCATTTTGCACATTAACGCAGTTTCATTTTCAAACTCCAATTTTGCTAATTGAGTTAGATTTTGATTGTATAATTCCTTAATCGCTACCTCTATTTTTTTTTGCATCAAACCTTTGTAAATTACTCCGAAACCTCCTTTGGCTATCTCTCCGAGCTTTTGAATTTCTGAATCTTAAATAATGTAATCCTAATCCATTGCCGAAACCATTTTTTTATAATTTTACGTAAAATAATCTCTTAAATATTCAAAAAATACCAGAAATGCCCAATTTTTTTTTGCGTTAGTTACAATTAATAATTGTTTTAAATTAAATGAAGAATAAATTTTAGGTAAATAAATATGCAGAATCTTTATGAAAAACTTAAACTTAGAAAACTAAATTATCCTAACTTTTAATCAATACAAACTATACAACCTGCTACAATTAAGATATTCATTATGATAACAAAACCTCACTACCTTTAAAAAATTTTGAAATCAATTTAAAAATAAAGATTAAAATCATAAACTCATATAATTCAATAAACTTCTATAAATAAAAAAAAACTCATGAAAGATGACTTGTAAGAATTAGCTAATAATAAAATAACTAATTCATATTGCTAAGAACTAAATTGATTAAAGAAATAAACAAATAGAATTTCCTTAAATTCTGCAACTAAATTATATTAAAAGCAAACTTACAGAAAGGAATTGTATAAATATTAAAATATTTAAAAATTGAAGATAATCACTAAAATATTTGTATAGCTATAATTTAAAGTTTATCTAATATTTATCTTAATTAATAATAAACTTCCTAAAAGTAAAATTTTATAAAAAGTAAATAAAATAATAACTCCAAAAAATAATTAGATTTAATTTATCTTTAACTAATTTAGAAAAACTTAATTTCAAAAAATAGTTTATATTTTTAATTAAAGTCTATTAATAAAATTTACCAAAAGAACTAATAATAGTAAAATAGATGAAATAATAAAGCTTTTAAAAGTATACAATTCTAAACCATTATGTATTTGGTTTAATGATTAGATAACTATTACATGAATTTAAAAAAAAAGATATTACAAAAAATTAAATTAAAAATGTATAAAAAGTATTAATTAGATACTCTATTATTAAGAAAAAAAAGACTGTAAAAAATATTTAAAAATAATAAAATTCTTATAACCAATTATAGATAATTATGAATAACTAAAATAATAAAATGCTAAAAATTGGTGTATTATAAAGAAGATATACTTTCAGTAAAAAAATTATTAACTTCATAAAAGTACAACATTATAAAATCAAAGATCACTTACATAAATATTAAATTGTTCTTTTTCAAACTTAACTCTATATAAAAATTTAAAGATTACTATATGAAAAATATAATGAATAAAAACTTTAAACTTTAAAAGTTCAACTAAGACTAAAATTTACAACCTCATTGTCTTTAACAAATATCAAAAAATAAATAGAAGGTTAGTATTTCTTGAGATATTTTGAGATCTTATTAAATTTAATAGGAATAATTATACAACAAGCACTAATTAAATTATAATAAATAATTGTTTAGAATTCTTATTAAACATTTAAACTTAATTATACCTCAAAAGTGAATAATAAAGCTTATGAATTAAAAGTTTGAATATTTACATTACAAGTTTAAATAAGCTAATTAAAAGATAAAAAATAAGAGATATTAAAATCAAAACAACTATTATTATAGATTTTAAAACCATAAAAATGCTTCTTAGACATTCATAAAATAAAGAAAGAATTTACAAAAAAATTCACTTTAAAAAAATTAAGTTAATAAGATCATAAAATTGAAGTTAAATAATTAACTTTAATCTAATTTAACTAAAAATAAATTGACTATACCAAAATAGATCTTTTAATCATGTTTTCTTAAAACTCTTAAAAAAATATAATGATATGCTTAGGAAATTTACAACAGTCATGGAATTATAACCTTTATTATTTACAAAAAGTTGAATATTTTTAACATTTGACTTTTATTTAGTTAATTAAATAATTAATAAGCAAAATATAAAGAAATAATTCTTTAAAAATAAATCGATTTAATTTCTTTTTTGTTAATAATTGAAGTTCAAAATTTTTGCTAACTTCGATTCTTAAGAGTGTTAATTAAATAAACATTAAATATAATATAAAAAGAGAAGAGAAAACATAAAATTAGAATTAACTTTTTAATTAATAAAATCAAAAAAATAAAAGTTACTATGAGAATGATATCATTTATCAAGAAGTAAATTGCTCTAAAAAAACATAAATAAATTAAAAGAACATGATCCTAATGTTTTCAATATTGTAGCTCCATCTAAATTATTTTTAACCTTTAGATCGTAATTTTTTTACGTTATACCAAGACTATTTGCAATAAATTTTAAAATAATCATTTTAAGTTATATTTGTAAAAGAAAGCTCCTTTTGAGTTCATTTATTAAGGACCTGAAAATTTTGAATAACTATTAAATTTAAAAGAATTGCTAAATATCTATAGGCTACTTGCTAACTTCTTGTCATTTAATATGAAACAATATAAATCTTTTATAAATAAGCCTGTAATAAAGTTGTATAAAAAAAGCTCTTTAGATTGATTTTAAGATAAAATGACTAAATTAGTAATAATAAAGATAATCTTTAAAGCATATCTATGAGATCATTTTGCAAGCTCATAATAATGTAAAGATATAAAAACAAAAGAAAGAAGAGCTAAATAATTAATATTAGATACTAACTTTAGAGTTTCAAGATGCAATAAGAACTATATAAGAATTAGACTAATGAAGCTGAACTACTAAGGGAAATCATTTAGAAATAATAACAAAAGAAACTACTTAAAATGAAACCTTGTTTTATTTTAACTGTACTATGATTATTAGTAGTCACATTAATAATTGACTGATTAATTTTAAAAGCTGAACTCAAAGGTTAAACAAGTATTTAATAACTATTTTAAACTAAAGATTAATTTTATCTTAGTACTATTTATGTAGGTTATTAAAATCCATTATTTATGCTTTAATTTAACTTTCACTTTATAAATAAAAATATCTTAAGTTTGAGGGAAATTATATAAAAAAAGGCATAGAGTCACTTAAATTATTAATCAGCTAAGCTAATACGATAATGATACTTTACTAGACTTTTAGAAGCTTCTATCCCATAAAATCAAAATAAGATTAAGATAAAGAGATGAAGATTTTTAGTAAGACAGTGTATAGTAATCTCAGTAAGAGTGCTAAGAACCAATTTATAGCTTAAAGATTGACTTAGCATTTTAAGATTTAAGTAGTCCTCTCATTATTCTAAAGCTTCAGTTCCTCTGGATATTTTTAAAGCTTTTTTGAGATAGACAGTCCAGATTAAGTCTTATTGAGGAAATAAAGATTATACCCAATATATAGCAGAAATTAATTACCTCAATCCTTTTATTGAAGATAAACAGAAAAATAGTTAAAGCTAGAATTAAAAAATACTTTGCAGGATCCAAGACTTGAGATTGAAAAAAATTGATAAAATAGTTACTTTGAAATATCTAAGATAACTAAGCTAAAAAGAGCTAAAATTAAACAAAATGACTAAGCATCATAAAGTTGATCTAAGAAAGAAAATTCTTATTAATTAGTACTAATTGGTAAGTATTTTACAAGGAAATTTGAGAACATTGTAGATTAGAATTTTTGAAGCATAGATTTATAGAAATTTAAGAAATCTAACTAGTTGTCCATTTTCATAAGTTAAGTAAAGAAAAAATTTCGATGTTTGAAGATTAAAAGAAGATAAAATTTCAATTAAAAGGCATTAATATGTTGGTAAGCGTGAGGAAATTAAAAATCTAATTAAGAGAAAATCTTACTTTTGGTATTGTGTCTTAACTAACTATCCTTGATTTATAATTAATAATCTAACTTTTCAAGCAAAAAAAACAGCTATCCTCTGAATCGATCAAACACCAAGAGAAGAAAGTCATAGAGGTATATAGTTTCCTGGCTATAGGAGGACTACTTAAGAAGATTATTTTTAAAGAGAATAGTCTTTCTTTGCAGATTCTTTTAGCTAATTGAGTAGATGTATGCCAAAAATTTGTCAAGCAAACTTTGATTCAACTCATATTCTTAGAAGAATAGTTAAAGCAGAAAGCAGTTTAGCAGAGTATATAAATACTTAGACAGATGTTTCTTTCCGATAAGCTGTGAGAATAAAGACTCAGCTCAATAAGAATGTAAGCGTGCTTACTTAAAATGAATAGCTCAGTGCTAATAAATACAGAAACAAAAACTAAGATTGCTAAGCTATTCAAAGCTAGCAAGATAAGAATAAGTTAAACTTAATGGAAATTTCTAGAACTTCAGTCAATAACCTAGGAAGAATAAATAGTTGAGTCGAAGAATCTATTGCTCAGTAAATTCTTTAATAGAAACAATTTTTATTAACTAAATAACAGAACTAAAAAAGCGAATTTCAATTTAGATTTATCGCCTTGAATTTTGAGATTATTACAGAATCTTCTTCTCTTTTTCTTCTTTAGTCAGTTTTAGAATACCAAACATTAGAAGAAAATTAAAACCTTAATAGTTGCTTAACCATATTATAGTAGCATACGCTTTTCAAGGGTGAGTGAGTCATAAAAAAGAGGTTTTGAGAGATAAATATTGCTTCAAAATACCCTTGATATGTAGTATAAGGCTAGCTTAAGATTCCACATCAACAAACAAAATAGCAAATTTAAGAAAATCTAGTTAATTCATTAGCCAAAATTTAAATATATTACACATGATAAATTTCTTAAACTTTAGATATCTCAATCAAGTCATCTTTAGCCCATTTTTACTTCCCTTTCTTTAGCTTGAATTTTCTCTTCAGTTTTTAATCATAATTATTTGTTTTAGCTATTCATTAACGATTCAACCTCCCTTATTCTTTAAATTTCACTCTTTAATTTTAAATTCAATTTTATTATCAAAATATAGAACCTTAAAGAACCATAAAACATGTTTAAATCTAGCTTTTAAGTAAATTATTAAAATCTATAAGATTATAGTAATAAAGGAATCTCTCTGGGGTATCAAGAACAATATTAAGAGCTTTAATTTGCAATCATAAGACAATTTACTTAAGTCCTACTAGTATTGATGGTTCAATCTAAAGGGAATAAATATAAGATAAATTACATAATCAGTCAATCATGTCCTTGGAAAAGAAAATCTTTAGGCTAAACTTTTAAAGGAGAAATCTTAAAACTTTCTAAGATATAGAGAAACTTTAGAATGCTTTAGTAACCCAATAGAACATAAACCCTATTCTCCTAAATTTTATTTAAAAAAGTAAAATCAACATAGTCTTAGAACATTCTTAAATTCTATTTAGTTCTACGAAAAGAAATTAATTGAATCTTAGCTTAGACTTAACTTGCATAGGGAAACTATAATCACAACTATAAAGCATTTATCAATAAAATTAAAAAGTTTACCTGTTTAGTTAATGAGATATAATGTAACTCTTATAGTCTAAGCTATAAATATTACAAGAATATTAAATATTAAAGTTTTTTATTGAATTAGAACTAATTCTCTCTTCTCTAAAGCAATAAGAAATTCAAATTTGAGACATTAAGTTTTTTAACTTACTGATATTAAAGATAGAACAGAAAAATAATTTTCTAAAATGATTCTTAAAAATACAGAAGAGTCTATATTTCTTGACAACTGTCGAACTTAAAATCAAAAGATGAAAAACCTAAACCAACAAAGAGAATTATTATTATTTTTAGACAGAAAAGGGAAACAATTATTATTTTACCAAGGTAGAAAAAATTAAACCTAATTAAAAGACTACTTGATGATAGAATTATATATAAGAGCCTTCATTAATTATGCTAATACACTTATTTGTTTAGATTTATAGATAAAATACTATAGAAATATCTTAATTAAAGTGTAGAATTTTAAGTTTAATATTAATCATTCTCTAATGGTTATTATCCATACTGCTAAATTTTTATTTCATATATTTTTGTCTTTTTTATAATGTTTTCCCAAAATTATCTAAAGCTCTTGAACTAAAATGTAGTTAATATAAAACAAATAAGAGAGTAAATGTTTAAAGTGTATTTGTTTAAATAATTTATTATAAAAGTGAAATGAAGAATCGTTACTATATAAATATAATATCTTATACTAGTTAGACTTTTCTCTATTATTGCATAGATTCCTATTATTTGTTTTTTTTTTGCTAAATATACCTCCATTATAATAGCTTTTTGAAAGTTTCTATAAGTCATTATTTTTAATCTTTTATCAACTTCATAAATTATATAATACTTATTTTTTCTTCTACTAAAGACTTTTGTAGGACAGATTATTCACTTGCAATCATGATTAATAAAAGATCATACATTTATAAATAAAGAATTTTAAGATTATTAGCTACCAATCTAAATAGCCATAATAATAGGTGACTTTATGCATTATTATTTTTTTCTTTTTAGATATAGTAACTTCTTGGTTAAGGCTTCATATCTCTAGCTTCTGTCAATTTCATTTGCATTTAAATTTTTAAAGACAATTTTCTTTTATTTTAAGATTAAAGCTCTCCTTTACAAATATTTTTGCTTGAATTAAGCAGTATTATTAATTCAACCAAGGGAATTATTATTAGGTATTAATGAGTATAATAATAGCAATTTGACTTACTAGAATCTTATTTGAAATGCTGTTAAAGATAATTAGGCTAATTAAGATTATTAAAGATTCTAATTAAAATAGTGGCTTTAATAATGAGATTAACTAAAAGAATATTTTAGTTTTATAAACTTTCTTTAAGTTTAATTTAAATCTCTAATTTAGACTTTTAATTACTAAATAAAACTGGCTATTATTTACTTATGAACCATCTATTTACATTTATTTACTTGAAGAATTGTAAATTTACCCACTATTATTAATTTAATTATGCCTTTTTAGTCTATTGGTAAATATTATTTAAGAATTTCCCACTAAAACTAGTTTCTTTAAAATCTTCTTTTTTGGAAGGATAAAAGTTAATTTTTGGTGTTTTCATAGATTTATTAAGAAATTTACTTTGATTCTATAATATTTTTTCTTATACGTTCTGCATTTTTTCCTTATAAATGCAAATTACAAAATTGCTTTTGAAATAATTATATTAATTATCCAATCTAATTTCATATGAATCTGCGCTTTATTTGAATTTTTGCCCATAGTTTTCTTGCTTCTTTCATAAATCACTTTTTTCTATACTTTTCCAGTTAAAGGAAAAACTATTTTAATGTTTTGCAACTAATCTTTTATTTTTCTTAAATTTTCTATAGCATTTAAAAAATTTTATTGAGCGGATCCTAAAGAATTTTCTTTAGTTTTTCGCTTTCGCTCGAATAATAATACTTACTGATAAAAGAACTATCTTTATTTATCCCTAACTGCTTAGTCTGCTTTTTACTGAGTATTTTATGTCTTTAATGTTCCGTCAAAGTTTATACATTATCCTCTCAATTGATTCTATTTCTCTTTTAGCTTCAATAATTTCCGGTATTTGCTAAATAAATCTGGACGAATAAATTGTTCATTTAGGGTTGAGTAGTTATTTATGTTTATTATTTATCCTTATCACTCTGATTTGTTAACTCTGATTTTTTATCTCTTTAATATCTTAAACTTAATCATTAGTTCTAAGTTGAGAGAAATTAAACCCATTTCTCAGTCAGCTTATGAAGAGCTAAGAGTAAATAAGAATCATAAATCGATCTCTAAGTTTTCTATTTTTCCAACTGTATCTTTTATTTTTATTTAAAGTGAAATAAGTAAGCTTGGCTAATACAATTAGAGCATTATTGAATTAGTAATGACTATAGCATTATTTAAACATTACCTAATTTCTTTAATTAAATAGCCTTTTACTATTTATTATTAAGCTTTAGTTCAAATTTTTTATTAGATCTCTTTTATTAATCTTAGTCTCATTATTTATGTTTCTTAATTACGTTTAACTATTATATTATCAAAGTGAGAAATTAGTTCTTTGCTTCTTAATTTAATATAATGTTATTATTAGTTACTAAAAGAGAGATGTAGAAGCATATGATAATCTATTGAGTTAATTAAAAGGTTATAAATAGAGCTTACTATAAGAGTTTAAAGGAATAGATTTATTAATTTAACTAAATAGATACCTAACACTGTTTCTTCTTTTATCTTTCCAAACTTTTTATTTAACTCCCTCTATTCATAATTTCTTTTAGGTTCGATAGATCTGAGTTTTGACTTTTGAAGTTTCTGGTATTTAAATTTTTATTTCCAGTTATAGCCACAAACCATTTCAATATTTTCAGATATTTCCTATCAATTAACTTGCAATTTTATTATAGCTTTCCTCTAATAAATCTGTGGATGCTAAGCAATTTCAATATCAAAGGAGTTAACTAGATGCTTGCTATTAACAAACTCCTGATTCTTATAAGTGCAAAGGTTAGAAATTTCAAGCGATTCTTTAGTTTCTTTCCAGATAATCTTTTCTACTTTCACTCTAACCATTTAGCTACTAAAGCCTTTTTCTAGCAGTGAGATACTTTATCTTCTATAAAGTTATTTAGAATTAAGGATTTAACTAGATAGTATAATTCTCTTAAGATAACGACTTTAAGCTCTTATATTCCTATTCATATTTAACTAAAACTAAATCAGATACTAAATAAAGTAGATAGTAGGACACCAACAAATTAAATGAAGGATGAGTATTTTAATTACAGTTATACTTTGCTCAAGAAGAGTATTTTTAGGAGATAGAGAACACTAGAAAGAAATAAAGAAGCATTAATAGAATAAAATAGATAATTAGTTTTATGCGAAGCAATAAATAGCTAAGCTTTTGGAAATTAGAACTTTTAATTAAGATATTTTATGGAATTTTTACTTTATGCTAGATACTAAATTTCAGCGTCTTGTAATTGATGAAACTATAATAAAAAGATAAAAATATCTATTTGATGAAGAAATCTTGGTTATAATGGATTGATAAAGGAGATAGAAAAAAGGTTATAGGATAAGAAGATGAGAAGAGTAATACTCAAGAAACAGCCGAAGACTTTTATCAAAGTAAAAATCGCTTTTATGTGTTGTAGTTTAAGAACAATATGAAGGCTCTGTGTAACCAATGATAAGTTAGAGATATAATGGCAACTAAAACATTAAAATTAAAAGGTTGTATTAATGAAGGTTTCTTAAACTGTTTATAATAAAAAGTGATATTAGTACCTAGCATGTTTAACTATAGTAGTATTAGATGAAAGTATGCTCTATGAAGATCTATAAAAACACATGCATAAATAATTAAATTTTTCTATTTAGAGAAAATCAATTTTTTGAGGTGAAATAACAAAAAAACCAAAAATAGTTTCTTAGTTAACTCCTAAAAAAATAGGAAAAACGATTTAAAATTTGATATCATAATTTTTAAGATAGTTAGGAAATTAATACTTATAAATGAATAATCAAATTTAAATTAGTTAGGGAAATAACAAAAAATGTAAAAGCTAAAAATTAAATCTTCTAAATCAAAAACTAGGTTTAGGAAGTAAAATAATAAGACTTTTTTATACATAAAACTTGAATTAGTTATTATAAAATTTAATAGAGTCTATAGATATAAAAAGAGAAATCGCAATAAAAATATATTAGTAAAATGTAAGGTAAATATAAAAATTTCGAGATTTTCAATGATAATAACTTAGTCACTCTTAATACAGAGAACATTTCTAAACAATGGAAATTTAAATATCACAAAGACTATAATACTTCAAAAATTAGATAATCACTTGCTTAAATTACAACCTTTTGCATTCAATTAGTTTCATTATCTAAAGGAATAGACAAATATTCCTTTGCTTTAAATGAAATATTTTCTTCGGATTTTAGATAAACTTGAGCAAATTCTTAAAGATAAAGTTAGATTGGCAATAATAAGAAATAATATTAAAAGGCAAAAAATAAAGAAAAATGAAGATATTGATTTAAATATACCCTTTAAAAGTAAATTTGAAACAAGTCTAATAATTAAATAATAGCTAATTCGCAAGGATAAAGGAGCTTTTTAAGTCTCTAGCTATTAATTAAATATTAAACGATGAATATTACAAATCTAAATTGGATAAAGATGATCATTTTAGATCGAAATAAAAAAACTTAGATGTATTTATCAAGATTTAATAAAAATCATCTAGTTCGATATTTAAATATATATTGTAAGACTTATCATTAACTTTGAAAATACGAAAGTTTATCAAGTGAAGAAAAAATTAATCATTATGAATCAACTTATGAACAAGATATAATAAGAAATGTTAAGGATCAAATAAATATTAATATTATTATTAATTTTCTATAAAAAGAAAAATTGAAATCTATAGATACAAAGTTATTTACTAAAATAAGCTAAATTGAAAATAAAGAAAAAGTTATCAATATTTATTTATAAGCAATCTAAATATCAATAAAAAAGAAAAAGTAAAGCAATTAATTAAAAAAGTAATAAAGTATAACAAAAGTTAATAAAATTTAGAAAGTAGTTTAAAAAGATTTTTAAAAAAATACGTAAAAAGCACTTTTGCAAAGTTTTTGCTTTCTAAAAAATGAAAGAAATAAAGAGCTGAAACTAAAAAAAGTAGCAAATAAAAGGGATAAAAATATTAAAGCTAAAAATTAAAAAAATATGATTGTGATAAAAGTTAAAAAATGTATTCGTCAGATGAGTTAAAAGCTTTAAAATGAAAAAAAAATTTTTAATAAAAAAAAAGTAAAACCTTTTTAGAAAAAAAATTATTAAAAATACAAGAAAAGTTGAAAAGAAAAAAAAAGTAATAACTTGAGATTAAAAAAAATACATATAGAAATCCCAGACTTTGATCGTCTTATCTGAACTTGCAGAGACATTCCATTTCTGATCCAAAGAGATCGCTTTAGAGTTAACTGAGTTCGCATGTCCAGTAAAAGTACTCAAACAGCTTCCAGTCTGGAAATCCCAGACTTTATCTTTTAATAAAAAGATATGGAATTCCAAATTTTGATATCTTAAAAGCAATATGAAATTTAACACTTGAAAAGTTTTAATATATAATAACTACTAACCTTTGAAAATTGTAATATTGACATATAAAAACAATATTATCTCAAACTTTAATAAACAGCATAAAATTCTACTTAAACAGAATTACTAAGCTAAAATAAATAAATTTTAAATTTTAAAACTTTTTAATAAAATGTAATGTAGAAGATAAAATTATCTAAAAATTAATTTATAATAAGATTAAGAAATTTAAGTTTAATGCTAACATTAAGAAGTTTAAGTTAACATTGGAAAATTGGAATAAAGTTAAAAATTTTGTTATACAAACTTTATAGATATAAATCCCTAAAAACTACAATAAACATATCATTAACTTAATATGGAATTTATTTTAAATATCTAGAATAACTTAGAAAACTAGAAGAATTTTATTAAGAAAATAAGAAATTAACATCTATACAATAAAAATTGAATAGTAAAATCAATTTTGCTAGACAAATTTTCTTGATGAGAATGATATAAAACTCCAGTAATTCTTTCATTAGCTAAATATGAACTTCATTTGTAACAATTAAAAGTTTGAGTGAAACTTAAGAAAATAGTAAGAAATTAATGAATAAATGATGAAAGAATTATTTTGGTTTAAAACCAAGCCTTGATAAAAAGATTAAATGAGCTAAACAAACATTAATTATATTGAAAATTAGAATCGCACTGTTATCAAATAATAAAATCCTTTCAAAAGAAAACATGAAGAAGATGGAATTTAATGTCCTCCAGCTAAACGCACTATTAAATGAAAAAATGAAAGAGAAAGTGAAAAGATAATACGATAATAAAATTTTCAATCTCCTCAACTATAAAACTTTAACAGACAAGGTTCGTGAAGGAGGAACTAATATTAAAGGAGCAATGTTCAAGGAAGGTATATAACAATTAATAAAGAATTAACTCAAGGCACTATAGATAGTACCTAAAATGTTATTAAAATAGACAATAAACTACTAGAATCTTATTCGATTTAAGTAATTTAAATTTTGATCTAATATTTCCACCAGCACCCTTAGTATAAAAAAGAACTGATATATATTTAAAGAGATTCATAAGGGACTAAATATATTTGCATATATTAGGGAGGGCTCCCTGGTGGAGCGCAAGAATCTAAGAAAATAAAAATAGTACATGTAAATATAAGCTCAATAGTTAGTAAACAAATGGCATTATAATAATTCATCCTTGATAATGAATTTGACATTTTTTCAATAAACGAAACATGAACGTAATAAACATATTGCCCAATTGTTATAGAACAATATCGTACCTATTACTAAAACGCAAATAGACGTGCAGGTGGAGTATGTCTATTAGTAAAAAAGTAACTTGATTCTTGTTAAAATGAATTAGATTTCTCAAATAGTCCTGAACATTTTATAAACGTGAGAGTTGGAAATTTAATAATAGCATCATGCTATTTGCCTACAAACGAGAAGTAAAATATTTATAAGGACATTGCATATGAATACCTTAATAGTATCATAAAAAATAGTGACCAAAACCCTACTATCCTTTGTGGCGACTTTAATGCCTTAATTCCTAACTACGGTAATAATTAATCACAAATCAATAATAATACTTAAAGATTACTAGACTTTATAGTAGCAAATGAATTAATAATTTTAAATGATAATGAGTCCAACACATTTATTCATAGAGCGAATAATTAATGCTATTGTAATGACTACTTCTTGGCAACTTAACATTTAAATTCTGATGATTTCGTTGACTATAAAGTTATCCAAGATTCGGGTTTGCATACTGATCATTTTCCATTAAGTATTGCATTAAATTATAATTTAAAAAGAAGTGAATAAGATTAACAATAACTATTACTCTTTCAAATTTCTAAACTATAGGATTTGGAAACGAGAAGCTATTATTGAAATCTATTTTTGGGATAATTTTATCAATTCTAGTAACTTGATTAAAACGATACTGAAAATTAGTACTAATTAATCTGGGATCTTATTAGTTATAATGCTGAGATTGCGCTTGGATCTTAAAATAAAAGGAAAAACTATTATCAATTGCCAAGTTACTTAGCTACGTTATTTGTTCAAGCAAAAAAGGAGAATATTGCATATTAGAACGCATTAACTTTGTATGGACGTTATAATTAAGAAGTTACCAAGCTTTACTAGCTTAAAATTTAATCTTATAAGAGCTATCTTCACAAATTTTGGAAATGAAAAAAATAAAAAGCTAATGAAAAGCAGAAAGATCTTAACAAAAATGCTTAAATAATGTTTAAACAAGCTAAAAATCTAATAAACCCTAAAATTCGTAATTAGATGAATTTTAACTTTAACTAACAATAGCAATTTATTTAAAATTGGGAAACTAACGTCTTTGATAAGCATTCGAAAATAAGTAAGATAGAATTTGACTTCTCAAATAGAAAAATAGAGGGAATATTTAGAAATAAATCTTTTATCTTAAATTAGAAATTAATTCATTTATAAAATATGCCTCTTTTTACGGGATTTGAAATTAAAAAAATTATATCTTAGCTTGCAAATAATAAAGCTACAGGTAATGATGGTCTAAAAGCTGAACTTATTAAATATGGAGGTTAAGATTTGCATCATATTATTACAAGTTTCATTAATAACATGCTTAGAACATTTAAAATACCCAATGCAATGAAAAAAATAAACATTCTTCCGATTTTCAAAAAGGGAAGCAAAAGTAATTGATGTAATTGACGACTTATCGCTTTATTGAACTGTCTACTTAAAATTTATAATAAAGCACTAACATAACGACTTTAATATTATATTTATGAACGAAACATTTTACATCCAGCCTAATTTGGATTTATTCGTAAACGCTCCACTATTTAGCAAATTTGAACTATTTAGTAAATTATAGACTTGCATCGTAGATGGTCCCATAAAAAGTAATGAATTGATACTTTAATAGATGTAGAAAAAAATGTTTGATAACATATCTAGGAAATTACTTTTTGATCATCTTAGAAGACTTAGGCTACCTTTGGAACTAATATTGGCGCTAGAATCTTTTTACGATAATGTTGATGCTAAGTTTATAATTGATGGATATCTTACAAGAACAATTAAATATAATAATGGAGTATTATAAGGAAGTAGCCATACACCTGTACTTGCAATTTTATACTATGATATTGTTATAAGATATTTAGAAGATAATCAGAAGAAACTAGGATTTCAAATATTATCTAAAACTTTCGTAGTATGAGCCTTTGCTGACGAATTAATCCAAATATCCTCTTCATAGAAAAATGCCTAAAAATTATTACAAGCTACATCTACAGTTTTCGATTGAGTAAAACTTACAATTAATGTAGCCAAATGTGAAGTAATAGAATTCTTGAAAAAAAAATGAAAAGAAAGTTAACCTTCTATTAATATAAAGCTAAATGGGATTCCAATTGCTTAAAAAGATGAAGTTACCTATTTAGGATATTAGTTAGGAATAAAGTAAAATTACAAATTACATTGTACAGTAGTAGCTACCAAATACAGAGTAGCTATTTAAAAAGCTACTTCAATACTTTCTAAATATGGATTAGTATCCCCTCTCAGCTTCAAAACTCTTTGTAGAACTTTTATTTTGCCTAAAGTTGAATGTGGAATTGATATTACTCCGTGAGCTACTATTTCTGGAATTAAAGGAATGAAAAAAAAGATAGCAAAATCGTAAAGAATTATCTCAAGATAGGCGTTTAGATCTTAAGAATTCACATTCAATGAGTCATGCTTTATTGACCTAAACTGGCTTCCTTTTACACATATAGCAACTAAAAATTTAATGCACTTTTATTAAAAATTAATGTAATATAGCAAAGAAAATCCTAACTCAGATACTGCTTTTCTATTAGAAAAATGCACTAAATTTAATTTACCATACTAGAAACATATAAAGAAATGTATCGATTTGTATAGTTTTGACATGTCACATGTTTAGAGTAAGATGGATTTTTATAAGCTCACAGAATAAAAAAAAACATAAGTTTTTAATGGAATGTCTCTCTAGGAATACACTTATGCCAACAGCAAAAAGAATTATAGACTAAATAGAAAATAATTAAAGTGTATTTCCTGAAATTACTTATACCAAATATAATAAACACTATATTAGAGCAACTATTTCTATCTATAAACTGAGGATTCTTTCTTATAATTTTCAATAAGAACTTAGTAATCGCCACATTAACGTTAGATATAGCATTATTTGCTTATGTGGCTAAGACTTTGATGAAACTGATCATATTTTTGATTGCTAATACTATGCAGACATTATTGAGGAATTTGAAAGTCATATGCTTTTAAAGAAAAAAGACAAGAAGAAACTAATTCTTTATGACTAAAACTATATAAACAAACATTTTTCAAAGAATCAAATTCCTAAAATAGACAAATTAATCAAAATTTTCATTCTAAATTATTAAAAAAGCGTATTGAAATGCTTGAACTACAAGATTAGCTTTTAGAAGAGTTTCTAGAAGGAAAAAAAGACAAATTTCATCAAGACAATAAATAAAAATATATGATAGAGAAAAACAAGAAGAAGCTTGATTGACATTTACAAACTTTTATCTTTCAACATATTTGTAATATTTATAGTCTAAGCTATATTTATTGCAACTATGTCTCAATATTCTTAAATATTGAAACTATTATATTTTAATTAATTAAAGTAACTATTCTTCAAGAGTCTTTTATTTAAGACATTGATGTTAAATTGTTAGATCTAAAATGCATCAAGTTTTGACAACTTTAGTTCATGTCACAACTAGATCAATTTTCAATTTCCTCCATTCTATAGAAAATCTGTTTAAGTCTAAGAATTAAAAACCAGAACTTTATCATCTTAGTACTATTGAAATATTTCGTTGCCTAAACAGCTAATCTTTGTATTTATATAGAGCTAATATATAAGAAGCAGCTATTTTACTCCTCTTTTTCTTTAATCAATTTACGCTTTGAGAAAGCATAGAAAATTAGATACTGTAATATTATCTCGATTCGTTTGAATTACCCTTTTTTTAATGACTTGATATTAAAATAAACAAGAGACTTAAAATGGTACTACACCTTAAAAATCTTCCTACTAGAGTTTGAGAGTACAGATGTAGTTATAAGTACATACTTTGAACCCCAAACTGGATTTATATCTAGACATAGTTAGACTGCAAAGAACTTTAGTCAAATTAATTACGTTTACTTCATTTTTATTTAGATATCTATATCCGTTAAACCTTTTTTAGTCTATCCTTACATACCTTAACTTACTTCTGCTTTTGAATTAAATTTTTTGTAATTTTTATCTCCTTAAGATTTCCTAACAATCCTGAGTTTTGCAAGGTAAAAAGAATGTGAGTTATGATGCAGTTTCAATTAAGTAAAATAATTATGACTTTATAGTTGAATATGAAATTTTAGTATTAATATGCCTCTAAGTGAAGCTCTTAATACAATTTTAATGGTACTCTAATGAGCTGCTATGATAGCAATACTATTGAAGCTTAAATTAGCAAAAGCTAGCAAAGTATTAGAGAGTGACATATTTATCTTTTTAAAACTGTTTTATGATTTTGGTAGTTTCCTTTAATTAATTTCTAATATTATCTTATAATTTTTCTTTTCAGCTGAGTATTAATTTAACGCTCCATACTGCTAATAAAAGTATAAACTCTATAAATTTCAAGCCAATTATTTGGTTTTCTATCTTCCTTCATTTTAACTTTAAATCCTAAAACTATTTTAGGGAATTAAGAATTTCCTTGAAAATTTCTCGCGTTTTTGAATAATACAAGGATTGCTCTTCTAATTTTTTTATCTTCTATTAGTTCTTTGTAGTATAGATATTGAATATAATAAGGTATGTAATAGAAGACAAAGTGATATGTGTTAAATTAAAGCCTGAAAAAGAGGTTATTAGTTATTTATCTTAGATATGTGCTTAAGCTTATTATCTAGTCATACTTATGGAATCTTTTCATTATAGTGAGTCATTTTGTGCATTATCAATCATAGAAAAAAATTAATTTCACTTCAATAGAATAACCAAACGAAGTTATCTCGATTTACTAGAAATAAATTTCCTATAAATCTTAGTTTAAACTATTTTCGTAGTTTTAATAGCTTTTTAGGAAATGAAGCACTTTAGAGTCTATGAATAATTACCATAGTTTAAAGAGAAGCTAATTTCAGTTTTAATAAATGAAAATTTTGTTTGATTCTATTTCTTTCTTTAGATTCTTCCATTTACTTTGGATTTAATTTCCTTATATTTTTATATATTCCTAATTAACATTTTACCTAATACATTTTATTTAATATTTTCTAAATAATATCTTTTTGAGTAACTTACTTAATCTAAATCTTAAATAGAAATTCATTGTCACTAAATTGCATTATTATTCCTGATTCTGGTATTCATAAACAAAAAAGTTGGGGATTTTTATTGATGGATCAAGCTTTCCTTTAGTCTTTCTAATTCTTATTATGTTTATCTTTTCCTAAAACCCTCATATTTCTAACTTATTCTCTATTTACTTTTTCTCTTTTTCTTATGATTGCTTTAATATTTTCACGCCATTTATCTAGTTAAATACATATTCAATAAGCTCTTATCAATTTTGCATTTTCTCTTATTTTCCTTCGATTTTCTGCTAGTTAATGCAAATATCTATTACTTTTTAGAAGATTTATTAATTATCTTATATTTAATTAAGATTAATCAATTTAATTAATTGAACTTGTCTGAAACTGCCATACAACTACTCTAATTCATCTCTGACCCCTCAAATTCGCGCCTATATATCATTAAATTTTTGCTTCCCTCAGTTCTTTGTATTCTTTAATTCTAAATTTACTTGTCTTTTTCAATCTCCCTTATTTTTACTCTTTTGTTTTTACTTCCTGAGATTATATACTTATAATCTGATGATATTGCTACTGATAAAATAGGTTCAGTATGACCTCTAAAAGTGTTTGCTTAATCAAAATTAACCTTTTTCATTTTTGCCTGGCTGAAATTACAATTTCTTAATTATGATCTACTGAAATTTACTTATTCTAAATTCGATTTACTTAAACCACATCCATCAAATACCGAATCACTCAAATCCGCTCTAGATATTGAAATTGATTGAAGATCTTACTATGAAAACTAATAATTCATATAGTTCAATATTGTTATACAATTAGCTGCTGCAATACTTAAACTTTTATTTTACCTGGTCCTTTTCACTATTTCCAATAAGTTCATTAACAACTAGTTAGAATTATTTAATTCTTATATAAAATACAGAATTTCTTTATTATCCACTATCAAACTCATTCATATTAGCATTTTCTAAATCCTTTTTCTTGTTATATTTCTTTCGTTTTATCAAACTACCTTTTTAGATATCTCGTTTAGGTAAACCTTCTATCCGATATTCTATCCATTTTATATTTTCTTCTTCTTTTTACTGAATTAAATTACAATTCAATGTTTCGTATGCTGCATTTATATAAAGACTTTCAAGAAGTTTCTATTGCTAATTTAATTCTTCGCTTTTCGTATTTTAACCTTTTAAATTGTTTTTCTTTCTTAAATTTTATTGGTTTACGAAAGTTTCGTATATTTATACTTCCTTTATAGTTTTATTATTTTCTCTTTTTAATAGCTTTAATATTTCTTCCTCGCTTAAGCAAACATATAGCACAAACAGATTATTTATTTTCTCTAACAAACCAGGTATACTTTCTATAAGTTTCATCATGTCTTATGTTTACTCTTCCATAGATTTATTTAATCCTTATTTATTAGTTTACTTTGTATTTTATCCTTTGTCTTTCTTACCCAATAAATTATGCAATTAGTCAATTAATAAAGGTTGTATATATAGCTCTTATAACTCCATTAGCATAGGATTTTCGTCTTTGTAAGGAATGAAATATTTCTAGTATTATCTTTTCTTTATTTAACTCTTTCTGCATGTTATAATAAATTTAGCTTAGGGATATTTAAAGGATATATTCTCATTTCAACATACTATCCTATCTCATTATAGGCATCAAGTAAAAGCAATATTTTTCTAGTTTTTAACCTTTCATTTTCTTCAATTTCCCAGTCCTTTTTATGCATTTTCTACTAGTTCCTCTTCAAATGATTCAATTGCTGGAAGATATACATACATTGGCAGATAATCGTGCTTTTCCTTTAGAAAATTTAATGTCAAAACTTTCATGAACAAAGTTTTTCCTGCTCCTGAATCTCCCAGAATTAATAAACTTTATAAATTTCCTTCAAAACTAAGAGTTAGAAATGCTCAAAATCCTCTAAACAGTAACTTTAAAATAATTGAATTGACAAAGCTTCTAAAAAACGATTTTTCGAATTTTTTTTTCGTGTGCATTATCTAAAATATCGAGGCAATGATTTAGAGTGAATTCTAATTCTAATCCTTCAGAGGTTTCTTTATTAACTGAGTTAACGACAGTTTTTATTTTACTAATCAAATCCTATTTTTTTCAAATTTTCAAAAATTCATTTTGCTTCATTATTCGTAGAAAATCCGATTTTCTTTAACATTAGTATATGCTTGGTTAAAGCTTTTATTCCTATAACTAAACTCAGAAAAATAGAACTTAAATCCTATTTATTTGAAAAATATAATATACTTCAATAAGGAAAATTGCTGTATAACTTTAAAGGTTCTATATATATAAAAAATAACTTAAATGAGCAAAAAAAGCTGAAAATTTTTTATGATCCAAGAAAAGTGAATCTCAAGATAACAGACTGCCACAGACTTTCACTAAGGAAAAATAAAAAACTATAAAGGAAAAATTAAGAAATTAAATAAATGAAAATGCTCCAGAAATAGAGAAGCTTAATAGCTTTGAGAACAATAATTTACTAGATTTTATAGTTATTTAGAGGGAAATTAAGAAAAGTTCACAAAGATGTAAAAAGCTTCAATAATTCTAGTATTTTTAATAATTTATTTCTTTATCAAGTCTTCATATTTCTTAATTGTTTCTTCAAATATTTGATTTATCTTAGCCATTTCAAAATAAGAAATTATAATTTCGCTGAATTTCTATAAGAGTCTCATTTATCTCTAAAAGTATGCTTCTTTATTCCTTTTTTAAAAGATAATTAAAATGGCTTATAAATACATTTTATTATTTTGTGGATAATCGATTTAACTTATAAATTCTAATTATCAATCAAGTAAAGAATAACTAAAGGTCTCTTATGAATGGGAGTAAAAAAGCATAATTTTAGATGGCTAAAAACGATTAAATGAGTAAATTAAGTTAGTAGAAAAATGTCTTTGAAGATAGCATTTAATTTATATAATATTGACGAATAACTTTATGTTATATGAATATTTATACAAATTAATTATCTTTTATAATCCTTTTTCTTAGGAATTATTGTTAATTTTATTCAGAATCAACCTTGATCTCTATTTATGAAACTAGGGATTCGTTTTGAAGTTTTTCAATATGAACTTTTATTTTATAACTCTTTGAGCTTTGATATCTGACTATTTTAAATGGATAATCCATTCCTGATATTCCTTATATTTTACTTATAAGTCAACTCTGATGCTTTTATACACTTACCATCTTACAAATTATTTCTGGTATGCATTTTAGATCCTTTTTTATAATTAATTAGCATTTTCTCTATTTTTATCTTACTTTAAGAAAAAAAAGATAGTAGATTACAAAAAGAGATCCTCGCCACTGCTAAGAAGTAGACAGTAGTAATAGATTAAAGAATAAAATTACAAAAATTTTAGAAATTTGGTTAATAATTGAGGATTAGATCGAATACTTGAAGATGAATTTAGATAATAGATTTAATACTATAATTATGATACAAATACCTGACTACATTCTAATACATTCAATTATATTAGCTTTAAAGACGAGTAGTGAGTTAACAATTTTCTGCAGGTAGTATCTTTTACCCTTATTCATTTAATATCGAGTTTCTAGTTTTTAAAACTTAGTTTTTGTACTTAAACTTAGTATGGACAGCTTTCTTATACCTTCTCCTCTAGATATTTGATAAATAATGCTTATTGATGTTTTATTATTTCTAGTTTAGCCTAATTCATTTGTATCTAACTCTTCGTAAAGGCTTACTAGCTTTCTTATTTATTATCTGTTTCAATTAACTTCCTGCCTTTATCTAATCAGCGATTAAGCCTTTTTTCACTAATCATTTTGTAAAATCCTCTTTCTCGCAATCTATAAATAAACAGACTTTTACATTTATTTACCAAGATTAACCAATAAAGAAGGAAAAGTTTAAACTAAGTAATAAAAGCTAAGAAGGTCTTTTCTTTTAATAGCACTTGGCATAAGATAGCGATAAATAGAGACAAAAGAATATTAGTTTGATAGCATTGCTTGTCTATTTAAATAATTTAGCTATTAATACCTCATACCAAAAGATACCCTCATAATAGAATAAATACCAACAAACAATTAAGGATTAACTAAACACTTTCTCAAATTACTCCTTCTCTCCTTTTAAGAATTCCGCTTTAAAAGAGTATTCTGCTTTTACAAGTCTAAGTTATATTATTTCTATAAAGCATAGCTAATCTCCAACTTCTATGCTACTCAAAATTATAAATATTTCATTAATCTTTTTAGCTTCTACAGTAACTCCTCAATTTAGCTTCTACTTATGATTTGATTCGCTTATTCTATAACTTAAAAACCAAGTTCCTGCTTTTGAATTTGGAAAGTAGAAAGGAAGAATAAGTATGTTCTGCTATAAGCTATGACTTTACTTTATTTACGCAATTTACTCGGATACTCGATACTAAAAAGCACAAAAAGTATGTTCTTTAATCTTCAATTTATACCAAAATAAAGATAGCTCAAGTAAATGTTCAGAGGTAGTTAGAAATTAGGTTTAACTGAGAGCTTTGCAGCTAATTCTTTAGAATTAAAAGCATTATAATGCTTCTTTATTGTGTTAATGATACCGAAAGAGTGAATATTGGATTTTATTAATAGGAATAAAAGGAAATAATTAAAGAGGTAAGAGTAAAGAAATAAACCTGAGTTTTCTTCTAAGAATATTAGAACAGCTTGATAAAATCGAGAAATTAAGTTATGTACAAGATTTAATCTTATGTTTAGCAGATAAAGGAAAGGGAAATTAGTTTAGTAATCATAGTTTGCATTGATAAGAACAAGTGCATGGTCGATTTAGTCGAACTAGAAAGAATTTTTACCCAGATATTCAAATTTGAATGATAATTCTTCTGGACAATCTATAGAACTTAATTAATTGAAATAGGCAGCTATTATTAAAAGTTGTAAGGGAGGAAGTATAAAATACCGAGACCTGGGAGAAATTATTTATTAAATATTAAAGCAAATTGATTGAGTTTAAGTCTATTAGAAGCAAAGAAGAATAATTATTTATTAAGATAAATTATTAGAAAAGAAAGCTTTTTGTAAGTATTATTCAAATTAGATAGCCAACAAAATGGGCATCTATTAGATTATTAAAATTATTTTTGGAGTAGATCTATGACTAAGTTATTTAAGATGAAAAGACAACTGAAGAATGCCTCTTCATTCAGTACTTTTTCTAGAATTAAATGAAATTCCAAAATTTTTTTCCAAAAATAAAACAAAAGTCCAAGAAAAAGCTAAAAAATTTGGTTCAGTTAAGATAGCTTTTTGAAAGATGCAGACAAGCTAAAGGTTGAATTTATAATAATATAAGTACATAAACTAATGAAGTATCTAAGTATCTATATTTAAAAAGCATTTTTAACCTAAACTCCTTTTTAATAAAAGCCATTAAAAAGAAGAATTATAGCTTTAAAATAGAAGTTAGTTCTAAACACAGAAATAGAAAAACGATTTTATTAACAAAATTTGAATTTTAACGTTATTTAAGATAAAAGCACCTTAAATGAAATATCTGAGACTATTTTTCAATTTTTAATAAGGAACTTATCCTACCTTAAAGAAATTTTAATTGATAGGATTAATTACAGATTAAAAACTGACTGCTCAAAATTTTAAAAATTGATAAAACTGTCAAAGGAATTAATTAATTGAACATGTTACCTCGCTCTATCAAAGAGTTAATCACTTATTTATCTTTTAAATTTGGCTTCTAATATTATGAATTAAATTTCTCCGATTTATTAGAATCTTTCTTTCTATTTTGAGAACTTATAAGAAAATTTCTTGCTCAGGATACTTGTTTTTCTGAAATAGAAGTAGCTTCTAATTAATACTTCTATATTTCAATTTTTGAGTTTTGCTAATTATTAGATTACGGAAATGATATCCAATAAACCGCTTTCAATCTTATCATCTCTGAATTTACTACATTTTTTTAAAATTCCGAATAAAAGAGTTTGATTTATCATCTAAAGAGCATCCTACTGACAAAAAGGGTAACTTCCAATAAACTATTCTTAATTTATTCTTAATAAGATAAATATTTAAGTTCCGCTTTAATTTGCTACTTAATCTTTTCTTTTTATCTTAATTCTCTTAGATTAAATACTTTATTTCTTCTGACTCAAAATAATTGAAATTTGCAACATTTTTTTTCACTTGTATCTTTAAGTTTACTCATTCATTTTTTCTTCATCTTTCTATCTTTAGATTTTGAACTAAGCCATCTAGCTTCCTTTTTTAGTATTAAGAACTTTTAAGTTTTTCTTTTTTATCCTTATCTTGAAACTATAAAAAAGCCTAACTTTAAATAAAAAGTAAATTCGCTTTATTCTTATATTTATTTAAGATTTTGCAATATTTGATCCAAGCCATATAGGTATTTATAATGTTTCCTACTCAATTATTTAAGTCTTTTTCTCTTTTTTAGGTGTAAAATTATCTTAGTAATGTTATACTTTTAAATTATCTATAAATTTTTACGCTACAAAATTATTTCCCTTAGAGTAATTTACTTTATTACTACCCTTTCTACTATTATTTAAAGATATGCAAATGTAGATAATATTTGTGCCCTTACTCTAAATATTTAGTCTAGGACTTTTATAAATTAAGCTTTCTGTTTTAGAGTTTCTTTGAAGCATAATTCACTTAAGAATCCTTCAAATTCTTAACTTATTTTCTTCTTTTTTTCTAGCTGTTTATTATACCCAAATAGATGTCAGATACAATTCCTTAGAGTAAACCAGCTTATTTCAATAGTTTAATAAACATGAAAATTTTTAAGGTAATGGGATCGAATAACCTTTTTTATTCTTCTTTTTGTTTTACTACTTTTTTTTTCTTTAAGGATAGACTAGCTTTCTTTTGAATTCCTGTATATCAAGACTACTTGCAGTGAACCAAAATATCTAGTTTTCGAATGTTCCTTTTATAAATTTTTTGAATAATGCTATCTTTACTTCATTTGAGTAAATTAAGACATTAAAACAGTTCCTTTATATCTTTTATTTACTCCTGAATTATTAGACTGTATCTTATAACTAAATCAAGTTTCTGTCTCCATTTACACTTGAATTAACTAGCTTTAAGCTTAAATTTATTTACATATTAAAGAAGTTTTCTAGCTAAGTGTACTTTATGAATTATGGCCATCCTTAAGTGAGCTATTTTTAATATATGTCAATGAGTTATTTTTCTAGAACTAAAAGGTCGCTGATTTTAGTCATATTTTCCTTTTTAATTGTCTGAATATCTCTAAAATATTGCCTAATTCATGTCTTTTAAGCCTTCTTTCGTCATTATAATCCTTCTTAGTATCTAAAAAGGTTTAACCTTTAAGTTTTGAATTTCTTTCTTTCTTAATCTTTAAATTTTTTTATTCACCTTAGATGTTTATGCTATACAAGCACAGTCTTGATTATGCCAGTTTATGACCTTTTACTCAACTCCATACTTAGTAAATTTAGGGATATTTACGTATATTGAAATTTCAAGTTATGAAACTGCAATTTAACTAAATTCTGTCTTCTGGAATACTCTTTAATTCCTTCTAAATTCCTAGACTACAGTCTTCTTTAAAATCCAATTTAAAAACTTTTAGCAAGAAGCCATAAAAATTAACACCTTTTGAAGTTTAGTTATTAAAGTTCTCCTTCTCGCTCATTATGTTAATTACCTAAGAACTCAGGAGATTTTATCCTCTTTACCATCTTTCAATAATGTTTATCATATTTGGCAAAAGTAATTAACCAAGTCAGCTTAATAGATTATTTTACCTTCACAAGTCATCCATTTACTAAAAGGATCAAAATCCTTGAAGTTTTTTCAGTTCTTAACTAAAATTTAGCAGTCTCAAATAAATTTCTATGCAGCATTTAAAAATTTTTCAAAGTACAAATTTCTAAACTAAATCAGCTAATCTTTAGCTTAATAAATAAGTGCTTTAATATATGAAAAATAATAGAATAGTACTACTATACTACATTCTATATGAGACTAAATACTCTATTAATGATTAAAAAAGAAAGAAACTTTAAACGTAATTTCAATCTCTAAAAATAGATAGAAAGTAGTTAAAACTTCTGATGTATTTAATCATTAAACAGATTAAAGAAAATAGTCTACAATGATTAACTAAAAGGAGATAGTAATAGATTAAGAAGTTATATAAAGTAAAGAGATTTGACAGAAGAATCTAAGGATTTTTTAAGCTTGAATATATCAAGAAAGCTAGTGAGGAAAGCTAATAGTTAGTTAAAGAAGGATATTGGATATTATAAATCTGTGATTTAGAGGAAAGGGAAGCTCTTTATAATTAATGTTTATTGAAAAGATTAAAGAAGATTATAAATACAGTCACTCTAATTACCTTTAATTAACTTCCTTTTAAATTAAGTCTTTAAAATGGAGCAGAGTATAATATCCAATATCCTAATAAATTCTATCAATAAGGAAGATTCTTTAATATACCAATTATTTGTTCTGCTACTTTTAAGAAAAGCGAATATTTATCATCTGCTTGCAGTACAAAAAAGTTGCTGTTATAATAAGGTAAGAAAATATCCTGATTAAACTAAAAAAGTAATAAATAAGCAAAATATTTTAGGTTACCTTATAAAATTGGAAACTTCTAATCCACTTATAATTATTCCAAAGTTTCTTAGGAGGAGATGAAAACCACGTAAAATATTTATATTTATGGAGATGCAAAAAGATTATAGAATTGAGTATTGAAATCTTTAATATAGCAAAAAGGTAATTAAGAAAAGTAAGTGAAGTGTATCCATAAGCAGCGTAAAAATTTTAAGTTTATTTTCTAATAAATAAGGAATAACATTTTCTGGCTGAAGAAGTAAATTTAAATAAAGAGCGGCCATTCGAAGCGAATAATTTTATATTAAAACAAAAGTTTAAATTTTAAGATTAAGATTATAGTTTCAAAAGTAAACAGAATGAATTTTTTATATTAAGAATTGGAAATAAACTTGATTAAAAGGAACATAATTTTGTCTAGACTTTATGCTTAACTAACCTGAGATTTTCTTAAAATACTTTTTAAGGCTTAATTTGGGATTTTTTCCATTAACTAAACCATTGAATTACAATAATTTTAAGAGAATTTTTAGGATGGCATTTTATGATTTGTTTAAACTCCAAATAAATAAAAGAATGAGAGGATTATTTTCTCTTATCTTATTTTAGAGTTTTCATTTATTGCTAAATTTTATATCTTTAAAAAGATAAAATGCATTTTTTACTATTCGAGTGCTATAATTTTGTACTCATAGCTCTATGATTTTATTTTCCTTTTCTCTTTTAATTTTATTATACTTACTTCTTAAATTCACTTTTTTCTCTTATTTTATACTTTATTAATTATCTCCTCTCTTTCTTAAAATTATCACTTTACTCGTCCATTTAAGTTAATTTTTTACTTTGGCATTCCTTTGCTTGAATGTCGCATATTGTACAGAAATTAAATTAAAGAATTGAATATCTATTTTACTTATCAATTTGACTTTGAGTTTCATTTAATTCCTCAAAAGAAGATAAATATACCAATCGGATTTTTTTGATAAGTTTTCTATATGAGATATTTATTTATTTTATTTATGTTTACTTAAGATAATTTCATTTATCTAAAATGAATGATTCTTTAACCAACTTCTTGTTTATTTCTTCCATCTCCACTCCCTCAAACTCACAATTATGTATTCTCAATCCGCTTTTTCCAAAGATTCTACTTAACTTACCATTTTATGGTTTTTTGCCTGTTTCCAACTATCATATTTTAATAGTCCTATCTTTACTTTTTGATACAATGTACTTAAAATCAGATGTTATTAAAACTTAAGTGACAGAATCAATATGACCTTTTAAAGTTTCTATATTTTCGTCAGTTTACATATCCCATATTTTTATTGTACTATCCAGACCTCCAGATATTATATATTTATTATCTTAAGTTATTGAAACTGAAGTAACTTCACCTCAATGACCTTCTAATTTCTTTAGCATTTCTCCCGTCTGTAAACTAAATAGTTATATGCTACAAACATATCTTTGCAATAAAATTATATGATTATTATCAGGTGCTAGAAAAGTTGAAGCTACCGTTCTAATATTTTATATCAATGTTTTTAAATTCTCTCCTGTTTAAATATCCCAAATTTTTATTGATACTTCATAGTAACTGCTTACTGATACTATTTACTTATTATCAGATGTTATTGAAACTGAAACAATATTACCATCGACACGTTCTAAACTCTTTATATTATCTCCTGTTTAAATATCTCAAATCTTTATTAATGAATCTACTCCTGCTGATACTATATATTTATTATCTGATGTCAATGACAATGAAATAATTCCATACTCATGACCTTCTAACGTTTTTATATTATCTCCTGTCTAAATATTCCATATTTTTATTGATGAATCTCTTCCTCCTGACACTATGAGCTTATTATCAGATGTTACTGACACTGTAGTAATACTTTTAGTATGACCTTCCAATGTTTTTATATTTTCTCCTGTCTTCATATCCCATATTTTAATTGTTTTATCATAACTTCCTGTCACTATATACTTATTATCTTGAGTTATTGTCACGGAATAAACAGAATGTTCATGACCTTTTAATGTTGGCATTTAACCAAAATTAACTTTATTCATTTTAGCTTGACTAAAATTGCAATTTCTTAATCATGCTCCACTGAAATTTACTTAATTTAAAGTTGCATTACTCAAATCACATTCTTCAAATACCGAATCACTCAAATCCGCTCCGATAATTGATATTCCCTAAGATTCTTTTACATAAACTAGTAATCCATATAGCTCAATAAAGTTATACTATTAGCTGCAGCAGTATTTAAATTCTTATTTATCTCAGAAGACATCACTATTTCCAATAATTTCGGTTGGATTTATTAAAAATTATCTATCTCCTTTATAAATTATTAGATTTCTTTATTATCTATAATAGAAAACTTATTTATATTAGCTCTCTCCAAATTACTCTTATTATTTTCCAAATCCACTACGAAATTAACAATGTCTTTTGCTATATAATAATCTCTTATAGATGTATGCATAAATTCGAACCTCCTTAGATTATTTTACTCTTTTATTTGAATCAGGCATCCTATATGATTATCTTATTTTGTGAACTCTTTTATTCATTCCTAACTAATTTTCGTCAAATTTCCCAACTCTAGGGCACCATTAAGCATCCCCCATGCTGCATTTATCTAGATATTTTCAAATTTTTCAATTTACTCTTCTATTTTATCCTGAGCCTTTCATGTAGTTTTTAGTTTGTTTGACGTTCTGATATTCCACTAGTCAATAAAAATTTCATATATTTTCGCTTTTTACATTCTTACATATTTTCCACTTTTGATATACTCAAAAATCTCTTTTGGTATTACTAGCTTAATTTCCATAAAGTAATTATAGAATAGTTAGGACTTTTAATTATGCTATACTTATTTTCCAGTTAACAGAACCATGATTTTTAACTTTTAATGTTTTCAAATCTATTTATTTTCTTGCTTTGATTAATCTTATCACTTGAGGTAGGCTAAATCTTTTATTCTAGTAAAGTTGGAAGTTTTGTTTATCTCCTGCTTCCTTTAATTGCTTTATATCTAATATATAGCGATACTTTTTGTTTTCTTAGTAACATTTGAAAATTGATTTAAACTAACTTTAAGTGACTAAAGTTATCCTCTAAATAATAAAATTATCTTGATGAATCCTTTTTACTAATTGATATGGCTTAAGTATCTAAAATGATCTCTACTATAAAAGGATTTTTCTTTTAGTTGATTAAGAGAAATAATTGAATTAGTGCTATAGATTGTTCTTATGACTTTACTTTTATTATACCTTATTTTTATAATATTTAGCTTAGCTTTTTATCTATTCTTCTAGTCATTCTTTAGAAGCATATTTATTTGCTTGAAGAATTAGTAGAACATTTGCTACATTTGCTTAGTTAAAGTCTAAGTGCCTTAATTTAAATTTTTACTTTACATAAATACTAAAAGGTTGCGATAGATTAATGGCATATAGAATATCAGTAAGTTGATCTTAGATAAGTTTAGTTAAAAGAACTAATTGCTTTAATGTTGCTAAGTTGGTCTAAAGTAAGTAGTTTAAATAGTGCTTTATATGAATCTCAATTTAAAAGTATTGCTTCTTATGCTTTCCTTATTTAAAACTTGAGATTAGGTTTATATTTAATTTCTTTAGTTTGCTTGTAAACATCTAAACTAGTAATTTTAGGGATTCACTTTAAATTTATTTAAGCAATTAATTATATAGATTCACTAGAATAGCTCTATTTTTGGTATCATTAAACTTCTTCTATTAATTGACTTATTAATATCCAGATAGTTCGTATCTTCTATTCTAGTGAAGGTAGAAATGTAACTTTTAAATCTCAGATATTTCTACAGATTTATATATTACATATCATAAGTTTTCATCTTTAGGATACTAATTGATAGAGGATCTAGAATCAGTCTCTATTTATGTTAAGATCTTTAAGCTCCTAAGATTTAAAAGTAGAATGTGGTTTGAGCGATATAAAGTTTAATGTTAAGGCTTTATAAGCACCTTTCTAAAAGATGCTTCTTGCTTATTTAAGTTGCAAGCTAATCATTTAAGTACTGCTTCTTTAATCTTAGACAGTACTTAACTTAATTTATCTAATATGTTGCTATGTTTAAATCAGCTTGGATAATGAAGAGTGTAGAGTATTTAGTAAGACTCTGCTATAAGTAAGAATTATGAAGAAGCTCTTCTAAGTTTGGAATTAGTCTTTACTTGTATTCTTCAATATAGACTGTAATTTAACTTTCTTTCTTTAAACTTTTGCTTCTTTATTTATATTAAATTCCTTCTATCTTCTTTAATTTGCTTCTGCTAGTTAATGATGCCACTGCTATAAAGTTTAGTTTTCTTCGATTCACTTATAAAGAGTCTAATCCTCAATTATAGTGATTTTAATTAGGGTTATTTGTAGTTTGATAGATTAGATAAGAAGCCATTTATTGCACTAATTTTCTTTATTTTTAATGAATTTTTTCTCTCTCTAGCTACTAACTCTTCTACTATTAGCTGCTACTAGTTACTTACAATGCCTTATTATATTAGTTCTACTAATTATTGTTGCTATACATTTTTCTCTTTTAGTTCAAACTCTTTCAAAATGCTTAAATGCATGAAAAGTTTAATGATAAGCTGATAAGAAGCTAATGAAGAGTATTTAATAGGAATTGCAGAGGTATTTATAAAATAAATTTAGTCAGAGTGATTGATTTAAGGCTATAAAACCATTAAAACAAAGATATTATAATTCACTTTCAAAGTAGAATCTTATTAATCAAGCTTTCAAACCTCTGCTTTTATAAGATATTCACTCTACTTTAGTCTAATTAGTAAGGACTAAGCTTAATTTTAAAATCCACTAAGTAAACAATGATTAAGATTAACCAATAGAGAAGCTTAATGAAACAGTTTAGCAAATAGTTTACATTTCTATAATTTAAATTAATGGAAATCCTTTCATTATAATGCTTATAGACTCTTATTTTAAGCCAAGCTTAATTATTTTTATTATTTAACTCTAAACTGATTCCTAACTGCTTTCTATTTAAATCGATGAGGTGTGATTGCTTAGCAGCAATAATCAGCATTTTCTCATATTGATCATTTAATTTCTTCTAATATTGAAGATTTTTGCTTTCAGCTTTAATTATAGCTACATTATACCTCATATTACCATTAATGTTATTTTGCCTAAGCTTCCTATTACAATAATCTTTATTAGAGTAAAGCTTTAATTATATCTAGAAACTAAACTTAGAATCAAATAACTACTGCCAATGTACTGATTCTACTATCTCCGCATTTAGTCTCTATTTTCACTTTTTATAGTATAATCTTAGCTAATTAGCTAATAATCTGATCAACTATAGTAAATAGAGCTCATTCTAGGAATTTCATCCCCTTAGAAGTTTAGGAACTGTAGATTGCCTATTTAGTCTATTTAGTCTATCTAATTCTATTCTAGTTAGTATGTGAAGTTCTCTTACTTTCTATAGCTAGCTATTAGATATAATGCCATTTTTGCTTTTTATCTTATAATATCTTACCTTTGCGTTTCTATTAGTTATATCCAATGATTTGAATCAACTCATAAAGAAGCAGCATTAGTCTTTTAAACATGTCACTAAGATAATTTAATTTATAAGCTTGAATAAGAATAGCAGTCACTTAGCTATTAGATACTATAAGTATAGAAGCTTTATATAGTAATCTTATTAAGATACTAAAGATACTATTGTCTCATATATATCTAAGTCTACTATAGCATGATATTTATAATTATCTCCTTATTTTATTTTCATTTAGCTAGAGTATGTGCTTTGATAACTTGGCTATCCACAAGCCTTTATTACTTACTTTCCTTCTTCTTTTAATAGAGCTAAATATGAATTGCTAGAATGCTATGTCATCTTTAAGATTCATAGGATATCAATATATGGTAGACTTAACTAGCTGCACTAATTCTTTAGGTTTATTCAGCTTTTTCTTTATTGCCTTTAGTTTACTCCCAATTACATCGCTTTATGAAGTTGAAAAACGCCTAAGAGATATGCTAGTTCTATAGCAATGCTTAAGAAGCAATTAGCAGCCAAAACTAATTCTAGTAAATCCAAATTTGATAAGAGTGATAATCTTATCTCTCAACACTAAATACAAACTTCAAGATAATCACTACTAAGAAAGTCTACTTCATGTTTCTTACTAGACTACTAAGGAAATAAGCTCCATCAAAGGGAGATTTTTCTATATAGAAGTCTTATAAAGAAGCATTTAATATAAAAGCTACTTCTCCTAGGATTACACCCAATTATAATATTAAAACCCAAAATAGAGTTAAGAAAAGCTAAAGCTTAATTAATCAAAAATAGTAGATTTTAGAATTTTTGCCTTTATCTTGCAAAATAAAGATTAAAGACTAAGTAATCAAATAAGCAAATCATCTATTGAAACTAGGCAACTCTAATTAAATGAATATCAAAGAAAATTTCTTTTGCTGATATATTAGCATCTAATGGTATAAGAAGTAGAACTAGATAATAATTAATCAAATATTATTGGTTATATGTTAAAGGAACTGCTTGTATTATTTTAGAAGTTTGGAAAGCTATAAACCATTATTAATCTGGAAATAATTGAAAAGAGATTAAAACAAGGATAGAGATAGATAAGCACCTTTGATAAGAAGATTGAAGTATTTAAGGATATTTAAGCTAAAAGAAACAGAAGTAGATGAAGTGCTGCTTTATTAAAGGTAGAGGTTTCTTTAAAACTCATTTACCTGAAAAATTACCTTGAGAAAATAGAGATGGGAGTAGTAACCGCTATTTTAGGAATTTTTTAAATTTGATTTCCTAATCTAATTATATATTGCAGGTTTTATAATTTATTAAATATTTAAAAGTGAAGATATAAGAGATAATAAATTGAAGGAATGGCCTTTAATTCTATTTTTATAAAAGTTATTATTTCTGGAATAAAACTACTAGGATTAGAAACTCCTTCTCTCTTAACTTGCTTTCAGCAACCTGTTCATCTTCCTTGTTTCAATTATCTCATACTTTGAGGTTTCCTCCATTATAAATATTCCTGTAGCATAATATCAACTAATAGTAAAATTTCAGTTTTGTTTTATATGCAAAGGCTCCACTCTCAAAATCGATCAAGGATGGTTTTGATAAAGTAAAAGCAAATCGCCTTCTATTTTTATTTTGCTTATTCAAAGCACGGAGTTCGAATTTACTTTTGCAATAATTATTGTAAAAATCGTAAATATTGAGATAACTTTCATTAATTAAGTATCATCTCAATCTACCTCAATAAAGTATGCAAGATTCTAAGGATTTCTTCGAAGCTAGATTGACTAAATTGTAAACACAAAATAATCCTTGCTCAATTATTCTTGTTTGCTACCATCATCTAATGTGAGTTCTCCAAATTAATTATTTGTAACTACTTTAATTATTTCTTTCTGTATTATTTTCTATCTCTTTTCTAATTTACTTTCTTGACTTTATAATTAGAAGGTTTCTCCATCATCACCCTGAAAATATTAAAACTGAGTATCAATTCAATAAAATCATTCTTAATCCTACTTTGGGTGAGAATATGATCTCCTAAATGATAATGATAGATTAATTATATTTATTAATAAAGCAAAACTAATTTATTATTAATATTCAAATTGAATGGCATTCAATAATAAACGAGTTCATATTATAACAGGAGCTTTAATCTTTGTCATTCTTCAATTTTTATGGCTATTCTTCATGTATTATAATAATATTGACACTGCTATCATTAGCTTTAATTCTCATCAAGGAACCACTAATTTTTTGCCTTTTAATAACTATTACCAACATCATATTAAGAATTCAACGAAGCCCAAGGTGTTAATAGTCTTCGGTACTAGACCAGAAGCTATTAAAGTGGCCCCTGTGGTATCAGCTTGCATGGAAAGTAAATTATTTGAGTGTATTACAGTTTCAACTGGTTAACACAGAGAGATGCTACTCCCATTACTTAAGTTCTTTGATATTTAGATTGATATCGATTTAAATCTTATGAAACCTAGCCAAGATTTAGTGTCTTTGACTGTCTCAGCCTTATCTACATTAACCGCTGTTATTAATGAGATAAAGCCCTAAATAGTTGTTGTTCAAGGAGATACTGCAACTAGCTATGCAGCTGCTTTAGCTGCTTTCTTTCAATTAATTCCTATCGCTCATATTGAAGCAGGACTTAGAAGTTGGAATAAATATTCACCCTTCCCTGAAGAAATGAATCGTCAAAGTATTTCAATTATATCTGATTTAAACTTCGCAGCTACTATTGGTAATGCTAAGAATCTATTGCTTGAAAGAAGAAATAGTTCAACTATATTTTTAACTGGCAATCCAGTTGTCGATTCACTTCATAAATTTGTTTAGTCAACTCCTTCAGTTAGAATACAAAATTTGTTTGATAGACTTCATCAAATATTTCCTTCAGACTCTCGTAAACTGATATTATTAACAGCTCATCGTCGTGAGAATCATGGAGAACCTCTTCAAAGAATTATGAAAGCTATGATAGATATTTTAGAAGAAAGGCATGATGTTGTGATAGTTTATCCAGTGCATATGAACCCAATGGTACGTTAATCAATTCAACAAGTTATACCTAAAATCCTTTACGAAGAACTAATCAATCCAGATCCTCAAGCTCCTATATCTTAAGACATTTTGTATCGTAGATTAGTGCTCATAGATCCATTAGACTATCCTGATATATTGCATGTAATGAAGAATGCAACTATAATCTTGACAGATTCAGGAGGCATTCAAGAAGAAGGAGTATCGATGGGAAAGCCTATATTAATACTAAGAGAAAATACGGAAAGACCAGAAGGTGTTGAAGCAGGCGCTGCTAAATTAGTAGGAACTTCTCGTGAACTCATAAAGAGAGCTACTATTGAGCTTTTAACAGTTCCTGAAGTTTACAATAAAATGATAGTGTAAAAAGATTTATATGGAGATGGACATTCTGCTAAGAGAATTATAGATCTATTAGCATGGAAACTTATTCATAAGAATCAATCTCCTCCATTTCCTCATGTAAATTTAAATCACTTACTTACAGCTCTTACAACAGCTTCTGTTACTGAATCATTAACCTTTCCTTCTCTTCCACTCAAGAAACGTTTTGATTTGGTTATCGTTCTAACGGTTTGGAAACGATAGACATTAGAAAGAATTCTGGAGATGGTTAAGTATCAAACAGTTCTCTCTAAATATAAGACTAATATTCTTGTATTCTAAAATTCTAACTTTACAGATGTAAAACCAGTTATTCAGATCTGGAAAAATAAGGATATTTGGGGCGATCTTGATGTGGAATTTACATATATGCAATCAGAGATACCAACTGGTTATTATGGTAGATTTTTAGTTCCCTTATTATCTGATGCCTCTGATGATGCTTATTTTTTTGTACTTGATGATGATGTAATATTTGGAAAGGAGTATTTTTCAAATAGTATTCGTGTTGTTGATTCAGGTTATTTAGCTACTAGAAATGGAAGATACGTAACAAAGGACAAAAAAGGAAATTTCACTGAAAACTTGGGAAAGATAAAAAAAGGATGGAAAGTTGGTAGACAAGTGACCAACGAGAATGATATTGAATATGATTTTGGTGGATAGATATGGACTGGAAAACTTGGTTGGCTTCGATTAGCTTGGAAACACCCTCCAATCAATCTAGCAAATTGTGAAGACTTTTGGATTAGTGCTGTATTGAAAGTATTTCATGGTATAGGAACCAAAAGACCTAAATGTCCAGTAGCAAACCTGGAAATGTGTACTTGCTCTATGAAAATTGCATTACATCGTGTAGGATCTGATATCCAAGATGTCTAAAAATAAACTAGAGATGAGATTTTAAGTCAGATAGCTAAATATTATAATTTTGTGTCGTTTACTTATTTGCGAAATATTAATATTCGGCAAAATGAAGCTTTTTAATTTTATAGATAAGGCCCCTTTCAACTTGAAGGAACTGTTTTCCAAGATTGCTTATTTTTCATTTGAATAAATATTTATTTTTAATTTAAATTATAATAATTGAAGAGATATAATTAGCAAGGTTTGAAGACTGAACGAAATAATTTATCATATGTGTAGTAATTTAAATTTGAACTAACTAACTTGTGATTTACTAAAAATTTACCATCACGTAATTGCTTCGCATTTCTTTTTATCTAAAAGTTTATGGTATTAATTAGCACACACCCAAATCTATCTAAAATCAATTTATAAATATAGGTAATAAGATTTAGTCTATTTTGAAACAGATTATTCCTCACATTCTTCATCAAACATAAAGTTGAAGATGCCTTTGGATCGTATAATTATACATGCTAATTTTGATGAAGTCTTGTCTCTTTGAATTTTTCTAAACTGATAGATTCATCTTGTTTAGTTAGATGCTTGATTGTAAGTATAAGTATTTTAAAGTCTTGATTGAAGTAACTAAAATATATATTAGTTTCCTACTTTTATAATTCAATAAATCAAATACAAAAGTATTAGGATACATCTATTATTAATTAATTAATTTTAACTATAAGTGTTTATGGACATCTTTAATTATAAGAATTAATTCTTTCAATCAAAGACATTTTAAAAGTCTTTAAAAAGCAAATCATCATTCTCTCTTCTTCAATTTGTTCAACTTGAATTCTGCTCTTCCAATCCCATCTATTACATCCAAGAATTGCACTCTGATAGAAGTTTTATGTGAGGAATTTTAATCTAAAGATCTAAATAATCTAATTACTTTCTAGGAAATTAATTAATATATATCTAATCGTAAATTATTAAGTTCCTAATATTAAGATTCCCAGCCTGTTATAAAAATCAGTTCCTTAAGTGTTTATAATATATACATATCATTATATGATCAAAAGTGTCATATTCTCCACATTTACAATAAGGATTATCAATATGATAATGACGGTCTTATAATTCCTTCCGAAAATTGTAAGACTGGGCTCTCATTTTATAAATGCTATTAATTTCTCTTACGTAATGCTTATTAAGTTTTGTATATGTTATTTCTGGAAACTAAGACAAATTTTGAAATTATTTAGCAAAAGTATTAGCTGTAGTCATTCTGTTGATTCTTTAGATTGAATCTCTATAAAATCTAGCTTTTATTTAGTTTTTAACAAGTGTACTAAATATATTTAAATTTCTGTTTATTTTTTCATCCCTTAAATCAATATTATAAAACTGAGCAATCTTCATCACGTCATTATAGTATTAGTAACCTTCATTTCAGTTATTTTAAAATATTATTCCTATTGTATAATTATTTTGCTCCAAACTTTCTTTTCTGATTTTGTAAAAGAATTTGAAAAACCTTAGAGCCATAATATGCTTAAAGGGAAGTCAGTTTAAATCTACGTAGCATGATTCATTAAAAGATCTTGATTCTGTTTAGAAAGCTTTTCTTGATATGAATCTCATACTTGAATCAATTTTATTTAACATTGAAGTAATACCGTTTTAAACAGTTCAAGGTACTAATTCTCCTCCATATTCCGCTTTAGGTAAAGTAAAGAGTCTACAAATGATTTTAAAATGTCAAGGTGTCACGTTTTTATATCTTACCAATTAATATACAGCTTTCTTTACTGCAGTTAGATATTTAAACCCTGTTTCCTTACAGTGATTAATGAGGTTCTTTTTTTAATGTAATAATATTCCCAGATATGTGACTTATTGTTTTTAAAGGATTGGTTTCTCGTTAATTTATAAATCTAGTTTGGTTTCTTTTCCTTTCTTTTTCAGAAATTATATAGCCTCACATTTGGTAATATTTATATTTAAGCATGCCCATCTAAAAACTCTACTTGTTTCGTTTATTAGATTCTACATGCCTCTTTCCGATTTAGATAGAAGGATTAAGTCATCTGCCCATCCTCTACATGCAAAGCTATCATCAAAGTTACTGCATTTAAATCCAAATACATTAGCTTTATTTTCTAAATATCGAATTACAATATCATAATACAACAGGGCTAATACTAGTCCATGTGAACTACCTTTCATTACTCCATTATTATATTAAAGTCTTCTTGATTATGTTCCGTCTATTAGAAAAGATGAATTTATGTTATTATAAAATGATTATAAAGCATTTATAAGGCCTAGAGGTAGTTTTAACCTTTTTAGTTAATCAAAGAGTAATTTTCTCTCTATAGAATCGAACATTTTTTCCACGTCTATCAAGGTTGCTAGTAATTTAGTTTTCCCCTTCGCTTATTTACGAAATATGTCTATTATCTACTAAATAACTCAAATTTACATAGTTGTTTGTTTTTCAAAAATCCCATTTGATTTTAATGCACTAAATTTCTTTCGTATATCAAATTATATAATCTCTTTGTAAGGGCTTTATCATATAATTTTAATACCGTGTTTATGAGAGAAATAGGTCTTCAATGTTTTCAATCATTTTTGTTTCCTTTTTTGAAAATAGGAATAATGATTGAAGTGTTTAGTTTCTCAGGTATTCTTCCAAGTCTCAGCATATTATTGAGGAAAGAGTGAAGAATTAAGGTAAGATAATGTCCTCTATATTTTAATAATTCCCCTTTAATGCCATCTGGGCCTGCTGATTTGCCATTAGGTATTTTTTATATAATTCATTAAATTTCTTTATCTAGGATTCAATAATTTTTTAGCCTATGAAAACATTACTTTCGAATTTTCATTAAGAAGAAGAAATTTCTTTTTTGCTTTATTTCTTAAAAATTTTCAAAGATGGTATTTGTAATTTTTTTCAATGCTTATTCGCTATATTTTAAAGATCGATGACTTTTTAATTAGCTCTTCCAAAATAAGCATGAGCTTCTTTATAAGCTGCATTGGCTCTTTTAGCATCAATATACTTTCTTGTTAGCTCTTAAGGAAGTTTGTTATATTAAGGATCAGGAATAAATGATCCAAGTTCTTAATCTGCATTCTATTCAATATTAATTCTTATGAATTCGTATTAATCCTCTAAATTGTCCTAAGCTGTTTAAAAAAACTCAAAGTAAGATTACAAAAAAAGAATTTTGATACTTTTATCTGTCAATTGGATCCTATAGTCTACTAATTTTTAATTTTCTTTAATATATTATTTCATTGTATAAATTTGTATTGAATATAAAATCTACCGTCATCGGAATATGATCAGATATAAAGCAACTATTATGAACCTAAAAATTAAAAAATTAGTTGATGTTTAAATTATTATGTATTACAATATAGTCATTGCAATACATTTACCCTGTACCTTTGTGTATGATCGTGTTGCTGCTCGCATCATTAACTATCTCAAGATCGTTCTATTACAAGAATTCTTTAAATCTTAAAGAATTATCATAATCATTTTAAGGATTACTTCCAAAATTTAAGAGTAGAGCATTGAAATCTCCAACCAGTATTTATGGATTATTTGTAAATTAAGCAAGCAAAGTGTTGATATAATCATAAGCTTAGTCTTTGATATCGGTACTTTTATTATTATCTGGCATATAGCATGATGTTATCAACATATTATCAATCTTAATTGTGATAAATCGTTCGGATTATTCTAAATTAATACTAGATATTTCAGTACTATTAATTTAATCTCTTACAATTATACATACTCCTCCATCTTTATCTGAATTTTTTAAATCAGTTCTGTATCCCTTTAATATAATGAGACAAAATTCTTACTTTTGCCACGTTTCGTTTATTGAGAATATGTCTAAATTGTTTTCTATAATAAATTCTTCAATCATTAATTTTTTACCCATAATACCATTAATATTGACGTGGCCAATCTTAATTTTGTTTATCTATTATTCTCTTGAGAAGTCCTTTGATCCTGCAGGAAGTCCATTTTCATATACACAAATGTTCTTAATTCCTTACTTATCATTTTCTATATGTAAGTATGTTTTCTTATGTTCTGAATGTTAGTGAAAGTATTAAACCAATATAAATATTACTATTTTTGTATATTTTTATAGTAGTTTTTTATCAATATTAATATTTGCTTTCTTAATACCATCCACTGAGCCTTAACTTAAATTTGAGTTAATCGTAACATATCTATCTTGGACATTACTCATTTAATATTCTGTACGCCTTCAAGAATCTTGCTTAATAAATTCTTAGAGTTAAGGAGCGTTTAAATTAAAGACTCTTATTAGAAAGTCACACTCTTACTAATTTTTCTGTTTATTTGTTCTTTTTGCAGGAGGAACTTATATATTATCCATTTCATGTTTTCTTTTGAATGGAATACTAATATTAGAGTTAATTTTAATTAAATTGTTATTGTAAGTTTAATAAGTTTAAACCGTCTAACTTTATTAATCATTTAGTCAAGATTTAGTTTGGAACTTGAACAAATCATTTTTTAGTTTTTAGTTTTATTTTTATAGAATTTTCTCTCTCTCATCTGATTTAAATGCTATATAAGAAACCCAAATTTAATTAGTTATAAAACTACTAGAGTTTCATTAAATTCTAATCAAATAAATCTGATTAACAAGATTTTTCACTCTACTGGATTTTAGTTGTGATAGTGTAAGCATCTGATTAAGAAACGCCAAATTAAATTTGTTTGTCTTAGCTTAAAACTTCTGTTTAAGTAGATGTGCTATTTAAGCAAGCCTGAATAAATGTTTAAGTTTGTACATTTGTTGTAGCTTTTTTATAAGATTATAGCTATTATAAATAAAAGCATTTTTCATTTAAAATTTCTTTTTGCTTCAATATTATTAACTTTTGAATATCCAAATCTTTTTATTATAATTTTTCTTAAAATTGCATACATTGTTCAGATTATTGTTAATATTGTTTATCAATTTCATTACACAGAATAAAATTTTGTTCTTATAATATTAAGTTTTAACTTTGAGTATATTGAATTTATGTTTACAATTCTTCATTTTAAAATTTAAGTCTTAACAAATAAAATTCAGTAATATCCCTTTATTAAGAGATTCCTTGTAGTTGTTATTAAGTGTGCTTTAAAATATTTGTTTCATCTTAAGTGAGGATTAAATTTTCGTGCAATGTCGATTATTCTGAATTTTTAACTCTTTTAATTAAAATCAATTTTGCTTTTAATTGACTAATGCTTCAATTTAATTATTTACTTATGTTTATCAATTTTCAAATATTTCTTATTAAATCTATGATTCTTTATTCATAACATCAGTCTAGGTCGTTTAATCATTAATATTTATGGAGATATTTGTTTATAGAAATGTTTCTACAAAGCTTGCTTTATCCTGTACAATATTCTACTACTTGGACTGAATCTTTAGCAATTATTTTTGTAAATAAAACTTTGACATTTAGTTTTTATTTTTTGTATTCTATATTTGTTTATAAGACTTATTTAAGTAAACTTTTGTATTGATCTAAGATTACTTCATAATGACTTACTGAACTTTATATATTTTGTTCATGCTGTTAAATAGTACAATTTAATTTTTCTTTTAGAGGATTATTATTGACTATCAGATTTTATATTTAAAATTTAAGTTCTTTTATCTAATTTGAAAATGAGCTTTCGAGAAATTAATGTTCTATTAATTAGTTTTATATTTATTCTTTTAAATAAATGATTTAAGATTTCAGCTCTGAATTTTTCATCTTAAGATCATCTTAACTTTCTTTCTTTGTTTTCTCAGGATTTAATAATCTATCTAGTATGGAATTATCTTAAATATTCAATGTTTCTGAAATTTATAATTCAGAAGAGATTATATTTAAATGACTTTGAGTGTTTTATGATCTGTATTTATTTTCGTTTGGATTTTTGTTTTGATTTTTTAAAGTATCTTTTATATCTTAACCAATTTCTAGCATATCCTCATTTTCAAAAGATATTTTAGATACTTATTTTTCAGATGTGGCGGTAATTTGATTTTTCTACCTATATGCTTGTTTCTCAATTTTTAAAATGCGCTACAACTGTCGTCCTCACTCTAGAGAACGGCGAAGTTATTTAAGTGGAACTTGAAGAAATTAGTTTACTAGTTACTAACTACATTTTTTTAATAGAGATCTTATCAAATTCTAAATATCCTTAACTTCTTTTAAATGTAGCGAATCCAACTCTTTTGGTTGGAGATTTCGTTGCACCTACCTATGCCTTTCCAATTAGATTGCAGCTTCTTTAATAAAAAAGAAGAATCGCTAAGAGATTATATTAGCGAATTTTTATTTTATTCCTTTTTTTTTGTTAAACAAATATTTATTAAATGAATTTGATTTAACCTATAACTGCTTTTTATCTAATTATATTTTTGCAAACAAATCTTTTAATTTCCTTTTATTTTTTATTTCATTAATTTCTTAAATAAAAACAATTAAATTTCTATAAATGTATTTAAGATATTTAGTTGCCTCCAAATAAATTATTCTTAGATATCTAGCTTTAGTTTAAAATTAAATAAAGGTATTAATTGCTGATTGCAACTTTATCTTTGATTTAATGCTTTTTAACTATTTTTAATAGTTTATTTATCATATATAGATAATTTTATGCTTTAGATAGTATGATTAATATTTCTATTAATCTTTTATATATAAACTTTAATAGATATATTATTTATATAAAATGGCTTCTAAGAAATAACAGAACTTTGAACAAAACATTTAAACAGGAAAATTCTATAAAAAATAAATAAACGAAATAATTACAATGAGTGAAAGTGAGAAATATGATTGATATGACGAATATTAACCACTTGGAAATCCAGAACTAAAAAACTTCCGACACAAACTCAAATAGAAATATTATCTAAGTCATTAAAAGAGTTTATGTTTAAAAATAGATATCTCACTGATAAAGTAGAAAAATTAGAAAAACTAATAACGTCTTTACTTGAGAAACAATATTAATAATCATAAGAAATAGAAGACAAACTGGAACAAAGAATTCTTTAAATTTAATAATAAATTCAGGTTACAACATTTTAGATTTAACAGAATTAATCAGATCCTATGGAAATAGAAAATGAAGCCTCAAATTAAAATAAACAGTAAACGTTTATTTAAAATAAGTAGTAAATTTAAATTAAATAAGTGTTACAGGAATAATAGGTTAAAAGAAGAATAAAATGCTACGTTTGCAATAAATAACACCAATGAAAATACTGCTACTAACCAAGTGAAATTTAAAGAAAGAATAAATAAGATATTTTTAGAAAACTATTTAGGATATATCCAACATAAAGCGGAAACATTTATAGAAAATTTTTTTAAAATTCAAATCTTAATCCTTGGAGAAATAATTAGGAACGCTACATGCAAGATGAAGACTATTCAGAATATTAAAGGATGGTGCGCTAATGAAGTGCTACACCGCCTAACTAAGCCTATTAGAAATTCAAGACAAACTAATGGAGACAAGCTGATAGAATAGGTCAGATGGCTGACTACTAAGGCTTTAACAAAGCTTTTTAACTTTTAACTTTTTTTTAAACTATTTTGAAACTAAATACTATTCAAAAACGATTAACTATTATTTTAATCTTATATCCTTTTAGAATTTAGTATTTTAATTTATTTTTCATTAAATTAGCTATGCTATTAAACTATTTATTTTCTTTAGTTCTCTAAGTTTAATAAGTTTTGATATTTATCAATAAAAGATAATTATAATTTTAAAATATCAAAATGATTGATTAGTTGATATAGTAAGCTGTACTACTGCTAACTAAATTCCTTCAAGATTAAAATACATAATATTTATTGATAAAATCTAAAATAATATTTAAAGCTATTTTCTAAAATTAAAAAGAACTAGAATTTTATAATTAAGTAAAACATAAATTAGAAGAAATAGTTTAATCAGCAAAAAGTAAAAAGTAATTTATTATAAATGTGGGTAAAGCTTAATTGTAAAATTAAATTAACTCTTTTAAAGAAGATTATTATGATAGCAGTTTATGAATTTTATATAAACAGTTCTATAAAGAGGCTTAATATAAAAATAATTATTTTCATTAAACAAAAAATTATTAAAACTAGCTAGATAGTTAATATTAAAGAAATGTTTTTCATTTTTTATTTAATTTAGTAATTAGCAGCCTATTCTTAAATTTTATTTTATTTTCCAAGTCTTAAATGACTGATAAAAAAAATTTAAATTAAAATAAATTTTTGAGTAGCCTAGTTTCTTTTAATTTTATAAGCTTTAAATTTTTATTTAGCATATTCTTAGTTTATTTCTACTAACTTTATTAAATCTCTAAAATTTTATAAAGAGATATATATCATTTTATTTAATATTAAATTAGTTCTATCAAAGATATTTTATTAGTATTTTTTATTTTTTTAAAACCGCCATAGTTGTTCGAAGGTGAACAACAAGGTCATCTTCATCAGAGGTTGGGGAAGTTAAGTACCCATAATCGACTTTATGTCTTCCTCTGCTTTGGTTTGGCCTCGAGACATAAGATTCTTAGACCTTCGGCACTGGCTTAATTTGGATTTAATTCTGGAACGAAAAAGAAATAATATTGTGAGCTTCATCAGAGGTGGGGAATTTAAGTACCCATAATTGACACATGTTGTCCTCTGCTTTGGTGATGCAATGAGACACAATCCTGCCATGTCCTTGGACCTCCAGCAAGTATTAAAGATTACGAGTATTCTAAAATTATATCAGTATTGAACATTTTTATCAGTACTGAATAATTATACCAGTATTGAATAAGGTTTATCAGTATCTGATAATTTTATCAGTAACAAACATTCTTGTCAGTATGAAACATTTTTTTAAAGAGCTGCACGCCAACGAGAGTGCTACGCGCTCTATAATCAAATTTATTTATTTATAATCGCATTTTTTTATTTTTGCTCTAATGTTTTTCAAATTTTATTTTTATTAAATTTACTTAATTAACACTCAACACTATAATTAATCTTAAAATATTAAGATATTTCTCTCCAAATAACCAATCTAAAAGTTTAAACAAGGGAAATATAAATAGATTAAGAATAATAAAAATATGTTAATGATATAAATAAACTAAGCTTAGTAAACTAAAAGCAAATAAATAAAAAAACTAAGGAAAATAAATAAATTATAATACTAAAAGTAATTAATTAAACTAACCTCCATCTAATTAAAAAGCTAGTTAATATTAAAATAATAGTTATGTAGTTATAAATATAAATTTGGTAAATAAATTAAAATATAAAATTTAAACTTATAAGCAAAGTATATTAAGAATAGGGAAATATTAAGTAATTTAATATTTTATAATATTACTAAATTTCAATCTTATTTAAATCAAATTTTGGTGATATTGTTAAAATTTAAATATACAAGGAAGAAATATATGATTAATATTAAAAAAGAATGAAGATTAAATTGATATTAATATAAATAATTTAAGATATAGTTTTATAAAATTGTTTGATGATAAATAAATGTTAAAAGGAAAAAGCTATAAATTAAATACTTCATTAAATCTAATATTAATATGTTTAATAAAATTAAAAAATTATAATATTAAAAGAGGCTTTTAGAGTATATTCAAATTCGATTATATCTTAATATTTAATTAAAAAAATGAAATTTAAATAAGTAATAGAAAATTAAAAATTGCAAAAGTTACAAGTAAAATAGATATAGAAAATGATAAGATAATAATAACTAAATCTCTAAAGAAATGATATATAGTCTATAAATAATTTCTTTATAATTTAATATTAAGGAGCATCGTAATATTAATATATTTAGGTTTTAAATATACTAATAAGCAAAATAAAATAATACAAATAAAGTATAATTAATGATGATTAAATAATTTGAATATTATTTAGCAATTTAAAAATAATGAAATTTCTATTAAACTATAGTAATATTTAAATAAATGAAAAATAGAAAAATAATATTCTCTAGATAGTAAATATAAATTTAATATGTTAATTAAAATAGCATAAGAAATATTGAATCTATGAATAATTAAAAATGAGATTATAAATATATGATATAATATATATTGTTCATATCTAATTATTATGTAATTGAATAATAAAATGAATTAAAAATAAATTAAAATAGCTTTATATATAAATAAATATGTTGTATTTATTAAATTAAATCTATTAACTATTTAAAATAAAATAGCTTGCTTTTATCTTTTAAGAAGTATACTAAACTAATAGTTATTTCTTTAAACCAGAAATATGATTTAAACTTTTAAATTATAGTAATTTAACATAAATATTTCTTAAATTATAAATATTAATGGTATCTTTAGTTTATATTAGTATTTCAAAACTATATCTTATAATATTAATAAAATAATACCAAAAAGAAAAATAAAAGAAAGTAATAATTTAGAAATAAGTAAAAGTTAAATTATCAAATACTTTAGAAGCCATATTATTTAAGTTTAACTTAAATTACATACCAATCAAAACTTTATATACTTAGTTAATTTAAATTAATAACCAATTAATTCATTAAATTACCTTTAATTACTCTTATTATTCATTATTCAATTAGTATATCATCATTAAACAAACCAAATATTAGCTAGAGTAAATAAACAATTACTATTATTAACAAACATTATGCATAACAACAATATGCTTAGGCTAGCGTATTAATAGTATAAAAACAAACTGCAATATTTCCATTTTGCTATTATAAGTACTTTAGATTAATTAAAAAACATAAAAAATTAATTCTCTATTATAATACAAATATTCATTATTTACATTATAAAATCATACTATAACCCTATTAATATTTAGAAACTATTTAAGTTAAACCAGACTTAAATTACCATGTTACCAACATTAAAAATATAAACATATTTTAATTTCTTTAAAATAAGTAAAATTATATAAATAAAATTAAAGTTAAATGTCTAATAATTAAGAAAAATATAATGTCTAATATTTTAAAACTTTCAATAAAAAATTAAATTTTATTATCTATCTTATAGATAACAAATTACCGCAATAAAGAATCTAAAAAAATATAAAAACCTAAGAAAAAAATCAAATATCTACAAAAATAGATTTAATATAACAAAGAGATAATTATTTACACTATTTCAAGTTTAATTTAATAAGAGAATATTTATTTTATTGATCAAAACACATAAGATTATTTAAATATCTTTAAAGCTATTTTAAACAATAACTATTAAGTATTTTAGATCCAATATAATATGCATTCTTTATTTTACTCTCAGTTTTGAGTCGTTTATCATTTTTTACTAAATTAAATCGAAATAATTACTATTTAAAGAAAGGATAAATTTTCATATTAAAATGCAGATAAAAATGTTAAAATAAAAAAATTCATATATCATGTTAATAACAAAGAAATTGATATTTAAAAAAATATTATTAAATATAATAAAAAGACTTGTAAAGAACAAATATAAATAAATTCAAAAATAATGAATAAAGTGAGCCAAGAGATAAAAATAAAGTTTCATATTGATTGAAATTAAAGAATATAAAATTAGCAATAAAAATTACTTTATAAGAACATAATAAACTGAACAAGATTCAAAGTTGATTCTTGGCTAATAAAAATAAAGATGTGACTATAACAAAACATTGATAAAACTAAAATAGATATTTAAAAGATTGAAGAGTAATTAATATGTAATACAATTAAAAATCAATAGCAAAATAAAGAAGATAATGCATAAAAAGATTCCTATAAAAAAAGCAATCAATCGACTAAAGAAAAAAGTAATAGATTAATATATGATTTAAAAATGAAGAAAATAAAAAATAAAACTAAAAGTTTTTTTCTTTAAATTTAACATTCATAAATCTATTAAATAAATGTCAAAATATATTAAAAATACTTTATAATTATAAAATAATTACTATGATAACATCCAATTACATTATATATGTACTAAATACATTTCTTTAATTTATTAAATTTTGAATTCAATTCTTCAGACTCTTTTACTTGCTTTTCTACTTCACTTTTCTTACAAATCTTATCTCTCTTTTAAACTTCTAGTATTTTATAACTTTCAATTAACTAACTCATCTTCAGACTCTTGCTTTTCTACTTCACTTTTCTTACAAATCTTATCTCTCTTTTAAACTTCTAGTATTTTACAATTACCTAACTCATCTTCAGACTCTTGCTTTTCTACTTCACTTTTCTTACAAATCTTATCTCTCTTTTAAACTTCTAGTATTTTATAACTTTCAATTAACTAACTCATCTTCAGACTCTTTTACTTGCTTTTCTACTTCACTTTTCTTACAAATCTTATCTCTCTTTTAAACTTCTAGTATTTTATAACTTTCAATTAACTAACTCATCTTCAGACTCTTTTACTTGCTTTTCTACTTCACTTTTCTTACAAATCTTATCTCTCTTTTAAACTTCTAGTATTTTATAACTTTCAATTAACTAACTCATCTTCAGACTCTTGCTTTTCTACTTCACTTTTCTTACAAATCTTATCTCTCTTTTAAACTTCTAGTATTTTATAAATTTCAATTACCTAACTCATCTTCAGACTCTTGCTTTTCTACTTCACTTTTCTTACAAATCTTATCTCTCTTTTAAACTTCTAGTATTTTATAAATTTCAATTACCTAACTCATCTTCAGACTCTTGCTTTTCTACTTCACTTTTCTTACAAATCTTATCTCTCTTTTAAACTTCTAGTATTTTATAACTTTCAATTACCTAACTCATCTTCAGACTCTTGCTTTTCTACTTCACTTTTCTTACAAATCTTATCTCTCTTTTAAACTTCTAGTATTTTATAACTTTCAATTACCTAACTCATCTTCAGACTCTTTTACTTGCTTTTCTACTTCACTTTTCTTACAAATCTTATCTCTCTTTTAAACTTCTAGTATTTTATAACTTTCAATTACCTAACTCATCTTCGGACTCTTTTACTTGCTTTTCTACTTCACTTTTCTTACAAATCTTATCTCTCTTTTAAACTTCTAGTATTTTATAACTTTCAATTACCTAACTCATCTTCAGACTCTTTTACTTGCTTTTCTCTTTATTTTTGTAATTTTTTTTTCAAAAATTTGAAGCAAAATTTTTATTAAATTTTGTTTTTGTTTGGAGCAAATTTTAACATTTTATATTTTTATGTTATCTATGCTCTTATTTTTTCTTATATTTTGTTTTTTTTTATTTAATTTTTTTCAGCGTTTATAGTATGATAATTGATTTTTTTTAACTTGACTTTTTCTTTTTTTTTACTTTTTTTTAATTTTTCATTTTATTTGGTCAGTTTTTTATTTTTTATTTTCAGATTTTATATTGCATCATTTTTTTTTTTTTTAATTTTTGTCTTTTGACTTCTTAATTATTTTTTACTATCTCATTAAAAATTTTATTTTTAGGAATTATTAATTTAAATTAATTTAAGTTTTAAGGAAGTGAATTTTGTCATAAGAGATTCTTGCCTGATGTGTGTTAAGTGCACATCATTACTAATCTTTTCTTCTTGTTTATGTTTTTTTGGACTTTTTTATCTTCTCGCCTGGACCCATTCCTTTGCCTTATATGCGAATATCGCCTTCCATTTAGTCTTCATCTGGAGAAATTGCCGTATCTGCCTATGTAGCTCTTAAGAGTTGGAGAGATCACTCCAAAGCGGCAATCTGTCTGAGATATTATGAGGTCTAATTGTGTCATTTAGTTGGGAAATCCAATGATGAATTGACCACAGTGTGCACAAGTTGTTGAGGGAAGGTATTTAAGCCTTTCTGTGTCTTATTTCTCAGCACGTGGGATTGCATTTTCATCGCAAGTCCCTTTAAACCTGCTGAAGGTCCTTTGTGCATCTCAGGTCCCATTTCCACCCTTTTTAATTTCAATTATCTATATTTAGCAATATTATATTTGTTTTTAATGATTGCTTTTGTTTTTTTATATTAACCAATAAATTTTTATCACATTTTTTTAATTTAAAATCGAAAAGTTTTTTTATTTGTTCCGTCGCCAAAATTTTCTTATACTGTGAAATTAAAAGCAAAAAGAGCGTTTTGTATTTTTCCTTTTTTATATCATATTTTCTAACTCTTATTAAAATATTTTTTTTATATTTTCACTGCTTTAAAGCTTATTATCTTTTTTTTATAATTTATTCCTTCCCGAAAATCTCTTGTAGTGCTAAAAAATGCTTTTACTTTTTTTGCAAAAAATTCATGTTTTTTTACTTTCAGATTTTCAAAATACATTTAAAAAAAATCACGATTCAAAATTCTAAGTTTATTCCGTCCGAAAAAAGTTTTGCAGTGTAAAAAGCTGAGCAAAAACAAAATTATATTTTTCACGATTTAATGCTTTAAATACTCTTATTCGCCATTCTTTTAGCTCTAAAAATTCAAAAAAAATTCCAAAACCCAATTCTTAAAATTTTGAACGATCAAAATAAACAATTTATCAAATCCAAAAGTTTTCAAATCCAAAATCAAAAAAAATCTAAATCACAATCAAAAAAAATAATATCCAGTTTTTTTCAAAACCTTTTTATATTTTTAAACTTTTTCTTAAAAAATTTTATTCTTTTTGACATTTTTTCATCCCGAAATCCCCCAGTTTGTTCCGTCCCAGATCCTCCCTATAGTGTAAAACGTTGAGCAAAAAAAGGCCTTTTTTATTTTTGCAATTTAAAGCTTATCATGATCTTATTTCTCTTTTTTATTTAACTCTACAAATGAAATAAAAAAATATCGGAGCCAAATCGAAACATTTTTATCACAACCCATTTAAAAAACAAATATTACAACCGAAATTGAAAAAAAAATCAAACCCTGAATCAAAAATTTCAAATCCAAAATCAAAAGTTTTAAATCCAAAATAAAAGTTTTCAAATCCAAAATCGAAATTTTCAAATCCCATTCAAAAAATTTTCAAAAATAAAACTAAAATTTTCAAAACCAAAATCAAAAAAATTCAAAACCAAAATCAAAAAAATTCAAAACCAAAATCAAAAAAATTCAAAACCAAAATCAAAAAATTCAAAACCAAAATCAAAAAAATTCAAAACCAAAATCAAAAAAATTCAAAACCAAAATCAAAAAAATTCAAAACCAAAATCAAAAAAATTCAAAACCAAAATCAAAAAATTCAAAATCAAAATCAAAAAAATTCAAAACCAAAATCAAAAAAATTCAAAACCAAAATCAAAAAATTCAAAACCAAAATCAAAAAAATCTCTAGTTTTTTTATTCCCATTTTTTTTAAAACCCTTTTATACTTTAAAACTTTTTCTTAAAAAAATTTATTCCTTTCTGACCCTCTACTTATCCCGAAATCCCCCAACTTGTTCCGTCCCAACTCACCCCTATAGTGTAAAACGCTGAGCAAAAAAAGGCTTTCACACTTTTTGCAATTTCCAGGGCTTCTAACTCATCAAAAAATGCGGAAGAAAATTAACCGAAACTTTTTAATATCGAAAAATATTATCATAATTAAAATCACAAGAAATTATATTTAAAAACTCACACTTACTTAGAACAAAAAAAACTTTGCAAAATCTCTTAACACTCGAAATTATACAAATTAAAAAATAATAAACTAGCTTTAAAAAAAAAAAATTCTACTCACTGCTTAGAAAAAAAAAAAACTTAAAACGACTTAAAGCTCGAAATTTTTTCTAGACCCTTTTAAATAAAATACTTCATTATTAAATCTTATATACCTCAAAAATATTTCTAGACCCTTTTAAATGAAACACTTCTTCGTAATATCTTAAATACCTCAAAAATATTTCTAGACCCTTTTAAATGAAACACTTCTTTATTAAATCTTATATACCTCAAAAATATTTCTAGACCCTTTTAAATGAAACACTTCTTTATTAAATCTTATATACCTCAAAAATATTTCTAGACCCTTTTAAATAAAATAACTTCTTTATTAAATCTTATATACCTCAAAAATATTTCTAGACCCTTTTAAATGAAATACTTCTTTATTAAATCTTATATACCTCAAAAATATTTCTAGACCCTTTTAAATAAAATAACTTCTTTATTAAATCTTATATACCTCAAAAATATTTCTAGACCCTTTTAAATGAAATACTTCTTTATTAAATCTTATATACCTCAAAAATATTTCTAGACCCTTTTAAATGAAACACTTCTTTATTAAATCTTATATACCTCAAAAATATTTCTAGACCCTTTTAAATAAAATAACTTCTTTATTAAATCTTATATACCTCAAAAATATTTCTAGACCCTTTTAAATAAAATAACTTCTTTATTAAATCTTATATACCTCAAAAATATTTCTAGACCCTTTTAAATGAAATACTTCTTTATTAAATCTTATATACCTCAAAAATATTTCTAGACCCTTTTAAATAAAATAACTTCTTTATTAAATCTTATATACCTCAAAAATATTTCTAGACCCTTTTAAATGAAATACTTCTTTATTAAATCTTATATACCTCAAAAATATTTCTAGACCCTTTTAAATGAAACACTTCTTTATTAAATCTTATATATCTCAAAAAATATTTCTAGACCCTTTTAAATGAAACACTTCTTTATTAAATCTTATATACCTCAAAAATATTTCTAGACCCTTTTAAATAAAATACTTCTTTATTAAATCTTATATACCTCAAAAATATTTCTAGACCCTTTTAAATGAAATAACTTCTTCGTAATATCTTATATACCTCAAAAATATTTCTAGACCCTTTTAAATAAAATAACTTCTTCGTAATATCTTAAATACCTCAAAAATATTTCTAGACCCTTTTAAATGAAACACTTCTTTATTAAATCTTATATACCTCAAAAATATTTCTAGACCCTTTTAAATAAAATAACTTCTTTATTAAATCTTATATACCTCAAAAATATTTCTAGACCCTTTTAAATAAAATAACTTCTTCGTAATATCTTATATACCTCAAAAATATTTCTAGACCCTTTTAAATGAAATAACTTCTTCGTAATATCTTATATACCTCAAAAATATTTCTAGACCCTTTTAAATAAAATAACTTCTTTATTAAATCTTATATACCTCAAAAATATTTCTAGACCCTTTTAAATAAAATAACTTCTTTATTAAATCTTATATACCTCAAAAATATTTCTAGACCCTTTTAAATGAAACACTTCTTTATTAAATCTTATATACCTCAAAAATATTTCTAGACCCTTTTAAATGAAATAACTTCTTCGTAATATCTTATATACCTCAAAAATATTTCTAGACCCTTTTAAATAAAATAACTTCTTCGTAATATCTTATATACCTCAAAAATATTTCTAGACCCTTTTAAATGAAACACTTCTTTATTAAATCTTATATACCTCAAAAATATTTCTAGACCCTTTTAAATGAAACACTTCTTTATTAAATCTTATATACCTCAAAAATATTTCTAGACCCTTTTAAATGAAACACTTCTTTATTAAATCTTATAACCTCAAAAATATTTCTAGACCCTTTTAAATAAAATAACTTCTTTATTAAATCTTATATACCTCAAAAATATTTCTAGACCCTTTTAAATGAAACACTTCTTTATTAAATCTTATATACCTCAAAAATATTTCTAGACCCTTTTAAATGAAACACTTCTTTATTAAATCTTATAACCTCAAAAATATTTCTAGACCCTTTTAAATAAAATAACTTCTTTATTAAATCTTATATACCTCAAAAATATTTCTAGACCCTTTTAAATAAAATAACTTCTTTATTAAATCTTATATACCTCAAAAATATTTCTAGACCCTTTTAAATAAAATAACTTCTTTATTAAATCTTATATACCTAAAAAATATTTCTAGACCCTTTTAAATGAAACACTTCTTTATTAAATCTTATATACCTCAAAAATATTTCTAGACCCTTTTAAATAAAATACTTCTTTATTAAATCTTATATACCTCAAAAATATTTCTAGACCCTTTTAAATAAAATACTTCTTTATTAAATCTTATATACCTCAAAAATATTTCTAGACCCTTTTAAATAAAATAACTTCTTTATTAAATCTTATATACCTCAAAAATATTTCTAGACCCTTTTAAATAAAATAACTTCTTCGTAATATCTTAAATACCTCAAAAATATTTCTAGACCCTTTTAAATGAAATACTTCTTTATTAAATCTTATATACCTCAAAAATATTTCTAGACCCTTTTAAATGAAACACTTCTTTATTAAATCTTATATACCTCAAAAATATTTCTAGACCCTTTTAAATGAAACACTTCTTCGCAATATCTTAAATACCTCAAAAATATTTCTAGACCCTTTTAAATAAAATAACTTCTTTATTAAATCTTATATACCTCAAAAATATTTCTAGACCCTTTTAAATAAAATAACTTCTTTATTAAATCTTATATACCTCAAAAATATTTCTAGACCCTTTTAAATGAAACACTTCTTCGCAATATCTTAAATACCTCAAAAATATTTCTAGACCCTTTTGAATAAAATAACTTCTTTATTAAATCTTATATACCTCAAAAATATTTCTAGACCCTTTTAAATAAAATAACTTCTTCGTAATATCTTATATACCTCAAAAATATTTCAAGACCCTTTTAAATAAAACACTTCTTTATTAAATCTTATATACCTCAAAAATATTTCTAGACCCTTTTAAATAAAATAACTTCTTTATTAAATCTTATATACCTCAAAAATATTTCTAGACCCTTTTAAATAAAATAACTTCTTTATTAAATCTTATATACCTCAAAAATATTTCTAGACCCTTTTAAATAAAATAACTTCTTTATTAAATCTTATATATCTCAAAAAATATTTCTAGACCCTTTTAAATGAAACACTTCTTTATTAAATCTTATATACCTCAAAAATATTTCTAGACCCTTTTAAATGAAACACTTCTTTATTAAATCTTATAACCTCAAAAATATTTCTAGACCCTTTTAAATAAAATACTTCTTTATTAAATCTTATATATCTCAAAAAATATTTCTAGACCCTTTTAAATGAAACACTTCTTTATTAAACTTATTCTTTATTAAACTTCTTATAATACCTCAAAAATATTTCTAGACCTTTATTAAATCTTACCTCAAAAATATTTCTAGACCCTTTTAAATAAAATACTTCTTTATTAAATCTTATATACCTCAAAAAATATTTCTAGACCCTTTTAAATGAAATAACTTCTTTATTAAATCTTATATACCTCAAAAATATTTCTAGACCCTTTTAAATAAAAAATAACTTCTTCGTAATATCTTATATACCTCAAAAATATTTCTAGACCCTTTTAAATAAAAATAACTTCTTCGTAATATCTTATATACCTCAAAAATATTTCTAGACCCTTTTAAATGAAATAACTTCTTCGTAATATCTTATATACCTCAAAAATATTTCTAGACCCTTTTAAATGAAATAACTTCTTCGTAATATCTTATATACCTCAAAAATATTTCTAGACCCTTTTAAATAAAATAACTTCTTCGTAATATCTTATATACCTCAAAAATATTTCTAGACCCTTTTAAATGAAACACTTCTTTATTAAATCTTATATACCTCAAAAATATTTCTAGACCCTTTTAAATGAAACACTTCTTTATTAAATCTTATATACCTCAAAAATATTTTATTAAATCTTATATACCTCAAAAATATTTCTAGACCCTTTTAAATGAAACACTTCTTTATTAAATCTTATATACCTCAAAAATATTTCTAGACCCTTTTAAATAAAATAACTTCTTCGTAATATCTTATATACCTCAAAAATATTTCTAGACCCGTTTAAATGAAACACTTCTTTATTAAATCTTATATACCTCAAAAATATTTCTAGACCCTTTTAAATAAAATAACTTCTTTATTAAATCTTATATACCTCAAAAATATTTCTAGACCCTTTTAAATGAAATACTTCTTTATTAAATCTTATATACCTCAAAAATATTTCTAGACCCTTTTAAATGAAACACTTCTTTATTAAATCTTATATACCTCAAAAATATTTCTAGACCCTTTTAAATGAAACACTTCTTTATTAAATCTTATATATCTCAAAAAATATTTCTAGACCCTTTTAAATGAAACACTTCTTTATTAAATCTTATATACCTCAAAAATATTTCTAGACCCTTTTAAATAAAATACTTCTTTATTAAATCTTATATATCTCAAAAAATATTTCTAGACCCTTTTAAATAAAATAACTTCTTCGTAATATCTTATATACCTCAAAAATATTTCTAGACCCTTTTAAATGAAATAACTTCTTTATTAAATCTTATATACCTCAAAAATATTTCTAGACCCTTTTAAATGAAACACTTCTTTATTAAATCTTATATACCTCAAAAATATTTCTAGACCCTTTTAAATAAAATAACTTCTTCGTAATATCTTATATACCTCAAAAATATTTCTAGACCCGTTTAAATGAAACACTTCTTTATTAAATCTTATATACCTCAAAAATATTTCTAGACCCTTTTAAATAAAATAACTTCTTTATTAAATCTTATATACCTCAAAAATATTTCTAGACCCTTTTAAATAAAATAACTTCTTCGTAATATCTTATATACCTCAACTTTTCTTTTAATGCTTAAAATACAAAACTGTGAAATTGTTATACTCAAATAATTTAATAATTTAATAATTTAATAAAGACTAATATTATTTTAATAACTTGCTTTTACTCTGATTTATACTTACATAATTTAAAGAAAATAAAATTTACTTAAACATTTTTTATAGACTTAGCTTATTTGAAAAAAAATCAAATAATTTAAATAAATATCTTATAACAAACTTTAAACTCTTTAAGTACACTTGACTTAGAATATATAACTAAATAAAGACTTAAAGAAATAACTAAAGAAAGCCTCAAAAAAATAACTAAAAAAAAACTTAGAGAAACAACTAAAGAAACAACTAAATAAAGAACTAAAGAAAGAACTAAATAAAGAACTAAATGAAGACTTAAAGGAAGACTTAAATATTAAAACTTAATCAAAAGAATATTTATTACATACTTGCTCGTCTAGCTATCCTCCATTTCCTCAACACACTGTCCTTTCCACCAGATAATAACCACTTGTTGTCCACACTCAATGCCAATGGCCAAACCCAACCAACATGCCCAGTCAATATCTATATACACTCACCAGTATTAAAATTCCAAATTTTGATTGTCGAATCATCAGAAGCCGATATTATAAATCCATTATCCGATGTTATTAAAGCATTATTCACACATTTAGAGTGCCCAACCAAAGTCCGAATCAACTGTCCAGTCTGGAAATCCCAGACTTTTATCGTATTATCATCACTTCCAGATACAATCCATTTCTGGTCCAGAGAAATCGCTACAGATCTAACGTAGTGCGAATGTCCAGTAAAAGTTCTCAAACAGCCAGTCTGGAAATCCCAGACTTTTATCGTCCTATCTGCACTTCCAGATACAATCCATTTCTGGTCCAGAGAAATCGCTACTGATCTAACTCAGGACGTATGTCCAGTAAAAGTCCTCAAACAGCTTCCAGTCTGGAAATCCCAGACTTTTATCGTATTATCTTCACTTCCAGATACAATCCATTTCTGGTCCAGAGAAATCGCTACAGAGTAAACTCAGGACGTATGTCCAGTAAAAGTCCTCAAACAGCTTCCAGTCTGGAAATCCCAGACTTTTATCGTATTATCTACACTTCCAGATACAATCCATTTCTGGTCCAGAGAAATCGCTACTGATCAAACGTAGTGCGAATGTCCAGTAAGAGTCCTCAAACAGCTTCCAGTCTGGAAATCCCAGACTTTTATCGTCTAATCTACACCTCCAGATACAATCCATTTCTGGTCCAGAGAAATCGCTACAGATAAAACTGAGTCCGAATGTCCAGTAAAAACTTAGTCTAAATTAATGAAAGAATTACCTTGTGATTTGTCATATTAAATTTCGAGCATTTTTTGCACTTGTATTGCTGTTTTATTTTCTTCTTTTGGCGCTAAATTCTGTTGCTGTGACGATAATTTCAGACTTTGTAAATCTGGTTACGCGGATTGGGTTTAAATTTCTAGAAGCATTTTCATTAGTAATTCTTAAATTTGCTGTAAGTTAGTTCTGTCAGTTGTGTTTTGCTACCAGCAAGCTTTTATTATTTGCTTATATTCTTGAGGACAATCCTCCGGAATTTCTTCACGTTCTCCTGCCTTGATGTCGTCTTTAATAAATTCAGGCTTAGCATCATAAAAAGGTATTTTACGCGCTGCTATTTCCCAGAACGTGACTCCCAACGCGAAAATGTCAGACTATACGCTATATTTTGGTCTAGAACTCATTATCTCAGGCGCCATCCAACAAACCGTTCCTACTTCTGACTTGGTTAGAATTGATTTGGACTCTGTTCTTATTCTTGACAATCCAAAGTCAGTAATTTTGGCTTTATTATTACTATCCAAGAGAATATTTAAGCTCTTTATATCTCTATGAATAATATTTTTTTTGTGGATATATTATAGCCCTAATACAACGTCTAGACTTATGTTATATCGCAATTCCCAAGTCATTTCTTATGTACTATGCAGCAAATGAAATAAACTTTTAGGCATGAACTCCATTACTAAACTTAGGGGAGATTAACAGTAACCATATACTGTAATTACATTTGGATGCCTCATTTTGCACATTAACGCAGTTTCATTTTCAAACTCCAATTTTGCTAATTGAGTTAGATTTTGATTGTATAATTCCTTAATTGCTACCTCTATTTTTTTTTGCATCAAACCTTTGTAAATTATTCCGAAACCTCCTTTGGCTATCTCTCCAAGCTTTTGAATTTCTGAATCTTAAATAATGTAATCCTAATCCATTGCCGAAACCATTTTTTTATAATTTTACGTAAAATAATTTCTTAAATATTCAAAAAATACCAGAAACGCCCAATTTTTTTTTGCGTTAGTTACAATTAATAATTGTTTAAATTAAATGAAGAATAAATTTTAGGTAAATAAATATGCAGAATCTTTATGAAAAACTTAAACTTAGAAAAACTAAATTATCCTAACTTTTAATCAATACAAACTATACAACCTGCTACAATTAAGATATGCATTATGATAAAAAAACCTCACTACCTTTAAAAAATTTTGAAATCAATTTAAAAATAAAGATTAAAATCATAAACTCATATAATTCAATAAACTTCTATAAATAAAAAAAAAACTCATGAAAGATGACTTGTAAGAATTAACTAATAATAAAATAACTAATTCATATTGCTAAGAACTAAATTAATTAAAGAAATAAACAAATAGAATTTCCTTAAATTCTGCAACTAAATTATATTAAAAGCAAACTTACAGAAAGGAATTGTATAAATATTAAAATATTTAAAAATTGAAGATAATCACTAAAATATTTGTATAGCTATAATTTAAAGTTTATCTAATATTTATCTTAATTATTAGATAAACTTCCTAAAAGTAAAATTTTATAAAAAGTAAATAAAATCATAACTCCAGAAAATAATTAGATTTAATTTATCTTTAACTAATTTAGAAAAACTTAATTTCAAAAAACAGTTTATATTTTTAATTAAAGTCTATTAATAAAATTTACCAAAAGAACTAAAAATAGTAAAATAGATAAAATAATAAAGCTTTTAAAAGTATACAATTCTAAACCATTATGTATTTGGTTTAATGATTAGATAACTATTACATGAATTTAAAAAAAACGATGATTACAAAAAATTAAATTAAATATGTATAAAAAGTATTAATTAGATACTCTATTATTAAGAAAAAAAAGACTGTAAAAAATATTAAAAAAAATAATAATATTCTTATAGACAATTATAGATAATTATGAATAACTAAAATAATAAAATGCTAAATATTGGTGTATTATAAAGAAGATATACTTTCAGTAAAAAAATTATTAACTTCATAAAAGTACAACATTATAAAATCAAAGATCACTTACATAAATATTAAATTGTTCTTTTTCAAACTTAACTCTATATAAAAATTTAAAGATTACTATATGAAAAATATAATGAATAAAAACTTTAAACTTTAAAAGTTCAACTAAGACTAAAATTTACAACCTCATTGTCTTTAACAAATATCAAAAAATAAATAGAAGGTTAGTATTTCTTGAGATATGTTTGAGATCTTATTAAATTTAATAGGAATAATTATACAACAAGCACTAATTAAATTATAATAAATAATTGTTTAGAATTCTTATTAAACATTTAAACTTAATTATACCTCAAAAGTGAATAATAAAGCTTATGATTTAAAAGCTTGAATATTTACATTACAAGTTTAAATAAGCTAATTAAAAGATAAAAAATAAGAGATATTAAAATCAAAACAACTATTATTATAGATTTTAAAACCATAAAAATGCTTCTTAGACATTCATAAAATAAAGAAAGAATTTACAAAAAAATTCACTTAAAAAAAATTAAGTTAATAAGATCATAAAATTGAAGTTAAATAATTAACTTTAATCTAATTTAACTAAAAATAAATTGACTATACCAAAATAGATCTTTTAATCATGTTTTCTTGAAACTCTTAAAAAAATATAATGATATGCTTAGGAAATTTACAACAGTCATGGAATTTTAACCTTTATTATTTACAAAAAGTTGAATATTTTTAACATTTGACTTTTATTTAGTTAATTAAATAATTAATAAGCAAAATATAAAGAAATAATTCTTTAAAAATAAATCAATTTAATTTCTTTTTTGTTAATAATTGAAGTTCAAAATTTTTGCTAACTGCGATTCTTAAGAGTGTTAATTAAATAAACATTAAATATAATATAAAAAGAGAAGAGAAAACATAAAATTAGAATTAACTTTTTAATTATAAAAGCAAAAAAATAAAAGTTGCTATGAGAATGATATCATTTATCAAGAAGTAAATTGCTCTAAAAAAACATAAATAAATTAAAAGAACATGATCCTAATGTTTTCAATATTGTAGCTCCATCTAAATTATTTTTAACCTTTAGATCGTAATTTTTTTACGTTATACCAAGACTATTTGCAATAAATTTTAAAATAATTATTTTAAGTTATATTTGTAAAAGAAGGCTCCTTTTGAGTTCATTTATTAAGGACCTGCAAATTTTGAATAACTATTAAATTTAAAAGAATTGCTAAATATATATAGGCTACTTGCTAACTTCTTGTCATTTAATATGAAACAATATAAATCTTTTATAAATAAGCCTGTAATAAGGTTGTATAAAAAAAGCTCTTTAGACTGATTTTAAGATAAAATGACTAAATTAGTAATAATAAAGATAATCTTTAAAGCATATCTATGAGATCATTTTGCAAGCTCATAATAATGTAAAGATATAAAAACAAAAGAAAGAAGAGCTAAATAATTAATATTAGATACTAACTTTAGAGTTTCAAGATGCAATAAGAACTATATAAGAATTAGACTAATGAAGCTGAACTACTAAGGGAAATCATTTAGAAATAATAACAAAAGAAACTACTTAAAATGAAACCTTGTTTAATTTTAACTGTACTATGATTATTAGTAGTCACATTAATAATTGACTGATTAATTTTAAAAGCTGAACTCAAAAGTTAAGCAAGTATTTAATAACTATTTTAAACTAAAGATTAATTTATCCTATTACTATTTATGTAAGTTATTAAAATCCATTATTTATGCTTTAATTTAACTTTCACTTTATAAATAAAAATATCTTAAGATTGAGGGAAATTATATAAAAAAAGGCATAGAGTCACTTTAATTATTAATCAGCTAAACTAATACAATAATGATACTTTACTAGACTTTTAGAAGCTTCTATCTCATAAAATCAAAATAAGAATAAGATAAAGAGATGAAGATTTTTAGTAAGACAGTGTATAGTAATCTCAGTAAGAGTGCTAAGAACCAATTTATAGCTTAAAGATTGACTTGGCATTTTAAGATTTAAGTAGTCCTCTCATTATTCTAAAGCTTCAGTTCCTCTGGATATTTTTAAAGCTTTTTTGAGATAGACAGTCCAGATTAAGTCTTATTGAGGAAATAAAGATTATACCCAATATATAGCAGAAATTTATTACCTCAATCCTTTTATTGAAGATAAACAGAAAAATAGTTAAAGCTAGAATTAAAAAATACTTTGCAGGATCCAAGACTTGAGATTGAAAAAAATTGATAAAATAGTTACTTTGAAATATCTAAGATAACTAAGCTAAAAAGAGCTAAAATTAAACAAAATGACTAAGCATCATAAAGTTGATCTAAGAAAGAAAATTCTTATTAATTAGTACTAATTGGTAAGTATTTTACAAGGAAATTTGAGAACATTGTAGATTAGAATTTTTGAAGCATAGATTTATAGAAATTTAAGAAATCTAACTAGTTGTCCATTTTCATAAGTTAAGTAAAGAAAAAATTTCGATGTTTGAAGATTAAAAGAAGAGAAAATTTCAATTAAAAGGCATTAATATGTTGGTAAGCGTGAGGAAATTAAAAATCTAATTAAGAGAAAATCTTACTTTTGGTATTGTGTCTTAACTAACTATCCTTGATTTATAATTAATAATCTAACTTTTCAAGCAAAAAAAACAGCTATCCTCTGAATCGATCAAACACCAAGAGAAGAAAGTCATAGAGGTATATAGTTTCCTGGCTATAGGAGGACTACTTAAGAAGTTTATTTTTAAAGAGAATAGTCTTTCTTTGCAGATTCTTTTAGCTAATTGAGTAGATGTATGCCAAAAATTTGTCAAGCAAACTTTGATTCAACTCATATTCTTAGAAGAATAGTTAAAGCAGAAAGCAGTTTAGCAGAGTATATAAATACTTAGACAGATGTTTCTTTCCGATAAGCTGTGAGTATAAAGACTCAGCTCAATAAGAATGTAAGCGTGCTTACTTAAAATGAATAGCTCAGTGCTAATAAATACAGAAACAAAAACTAAGATTGCTAAGCTATTCAAAGCTAGCAAGATAAGAATAAGTTAAACTTAATGGAAATTTCTAGAACTTCAGTCAATAACCTAGGAAGAATAAATAGTTGAGTCGAAGAATCTATTGCTCAGTAAATTCTTTAATAGAAACAATTTTTATTAACTAAATAACAGAACTAAAAAAGCGAATTTCAATTTAGATTTATCGCCTTGAGTTTTGAGATTATTACAGAATCTTCTTCTCTTTTTCTTCTTTAGTCAGTTTTAGAATACCAAACATTAGAAGAAAATTAAAACCTTAATAGTTGCTTAACCATATTATAGTAGCATACGCTTTTCAAGGGTGATGAGTCATAAAAAAGAGGTTTTGAGAGATAAATATTGCTTCAAAATACCCTTGATATGTAGTATAAGGCTAGCTTAAGATTCCACATCAACAAACAAAATAGCAAATTTAAGAAAATCTAGTTAATTCATTTGCCAAAATTTAAATATATTACACATGATAAATTTCTTAAACTTTAGATATCTCAATCAAGTCATCTTTAGCCCATTTTTACTTCCCTTTCTTTCGCTTGAATTTTCTCTTCAGTTTTTAATCATAATTATTTGTTTTAGCTATTCATTAACGATTCAACCTCCCTTATTCTTTAAATTTCACTCTTTAATTTTAAATTCAATTTTATTATCAAAATATAGAACCTTAAAGAACCATAAAACATGTTTAAATCTAGCTTTTAAGTAAATTATTAAAATCTATAAGATTATAGTAATAAAGGAATCTCTCTGGGGTATCAAGAAAAATATTAAGAGCTTTAATTTGCAATCATAAGACAATTTACTTAAGTCCTACTAGTATTGATGGTTCAATCTAAAGGGAATAAATATAAGATAAATTACATAATCAGTCAATCATGTCCTTGGAAAAGAAAATCTTTAGGCTAAACTTGTAAAGGAGAAATCTTAAAACTTTCTAAGATATAGAGAAACTTTAGAATGCTTTAATAACCCAATAGAACATAAACCCTATTCTCCTAAATTTTATTTAAAAAAGTAAAATCAACATAGTCTTAGAACATTCTTAAATTCTATTTAGTTCTACGAAAAGAAATTAATTGAATCTTAGCTTAGACTTAACTTGCATAGGGAAACTATAATCACAACTATAAAGCATTTATCAATAAAATTAAAAAGTTTACCTGTTTAGTTAATGAGATATAATGTAACTCTTATAGTCTAAGCTATAAATATAACAAGAATGTTAAATATTAAAGTTTTTTATTGAATTAGAACTAATTCTCTCTTCTCTAAAGCAATAAGAAATTCAAATTTGAGACATTAAGTTTTTAACTTACTGATATTAAAGATAGAACAGAAAAATAATTTTCTAAAATGATTCTTAAAAATACAGAAGAGTCTATATTTCTTGACAACTGTCGAACTTAAAATCAAAAGATGAAAAACCTAAACCAACAAAGAGAATTATTATTATTTTTAGATAGAAAAGGGAAACAATTATTATTTTACCAAGGTAGAAAAAATTAAACCTAATTAAAAGACTACTTGATGATAGAATTATATATAAGAGCCTTCATTAATTATGCTAATACGCTTATTTGTTTAGATTTATAGATAAAATACTATAGAAATATCTTAATTAAAGTGTAGAATTTTAAGTTTAATATTAATCATTCTCTAATGGTTATTATCCATACTGCTAAATTTTTATTTCATATATTTTTGTCTTTTTTATAATGTTTTCCCAAAATTATCTAAAGCTCTTGAACTAAAATGTAGTTAATATAAAACAAATAAGAGAGTAAATGTTTAAAGTGTATTTGTTTAAATAATTTATTATAAAAGTGAAATGAAGAATCGTTACTATATAAATATAATATCTTATACTAGTTAGACTTTTCTCTATTATTGCATAGATTCCTATTATTTGTTTTTTTTTGCTAAATATACCTCCATTATAATAGCTTTTTGAAAGTTTCTATAAGTCATTATTTTTAATCTTTTACCAACTTCATAAATTATATAATACTTATTTTTTCTTCTACTAAAGACTTTTGTAGGACAGATTATTCACTTGCAATCATGATTAATAAAAGATCATACATTTATAAATAAAGAATTTTAAGATTATTAGCTACCAATCTAAATAGCCATAACAATAGGAGACTTTATGCATTATTATTTTTTTCTTTTTAGATATAGTAACTTTTTGGTTAAGGCTTCATATCTCTAGCTTCTGTCAATTTCATTTGCATTTAAATTTTTAAAGACAATTTTCTTTTATTTTAAGATTAAAGCTCTCCTTTACAAATATTTTTGCTTGAATTAAGCAGTATTATTAATTCAACCAAGGGAATTATTATTAGGTATTAATGAGTATAATAATAGCAATTTGACTTACTAGAATCTTATTTGAAATGCTGTTAAAGATAATTAGGCTAATTAAGATTATTAAAGACTCTAATTAAAATAGTGGCTTTAATAATGAGATTAACTAAAAGAATATTTTAGTTTTATAAACTTTCTTTAAGTTTAATTTAAATCTCTAATTTAGACTTTTAATTACTAAATAAAACTGGCTATTATTTACTTATGAGCCATCTATTTACATTTATTTACTTGAAGAATTGTAAATTTACCCACTATTATTAATTTAATTATGCCTTTTTAGTCTATTGGTAAATATTATTTAAGAATTTCCCACTAAAACTAGTTTCTTTAAAATCTTCTTTTTTGGAAGGATAAAAGTTAATTTTTGGTGTTTTCATAGATTTATTAAGAAATTTACTTTGATTCTATAATGTTTTTTCTTATACGTTCTGCATTTTTTCCTTATAAATGCAAATTACAAAATTGCTTTTGAAATAATTATATTAATTATCCAATCTAATTTCATATGAATCTGCGCTTTATTTGAATTTTTGCCCATAGTTTTCTTGCTTCTTTCATAAATCACTTTTTTCTATACTTTTCCAGTTAAAGGAAAAACTATTTTAATGTTTTGCAACTAATCTTTTATTTTTCTTAAATTTTCTATAGCATTTAAAAAATTGTATTGAGCGAATCCTAAAGAATTTTCTTTAGTTTTTCGCTTTCGCTCGAATAATAATACTTACTGATAAAAGAACTATCTTTATTTATCCCTAACTGCTTAGTCTGCTTTTACTGAGTATTTTATGTCTTTAATGTTCCGTCAAAGTTTATACATTATCCTCTCAATTGATTCTATTTCTCTTTTAGCTTCAATAATTTCCGGTATTTGCTAAATAAATCTGGACGAATAAATTGTTCATTTAGGGTTGAGTAGTTATTTATGTTTATTATTTATCCTTATCACTCTAATTTGTTAACTCTGATTTTTTATCTCTTTAATATCTTAAACTTAATCATTAGTTCTAAGTTGAGAGAAATTAAACCCATTTCTCAGTCAGCTTATGAAGAGCTAAGAGTAAATAAGAATCATAAATCGATCTCTAAGTTTTCTATTTTTTAAACTGTATCTTTTATTTTTATTTAAAGTGAAATAAGTAAGCTTGGCTAATACAATTAGAGCATTATTGAATTAGTAATGACTATAGCATTATTTAAACATTACTTAATTTCTTTAATTAAATAGTCTTTTACTATTTATTATTAAGCTTTAGTTCAAATTTTTTATTAGATCTCTTTTATTAATCTTAGTCTCATTATTTATGTTTCTTAATTACGTTTAACTATTATATTATCAAAGTGAGAAATTAGTTCTTTGCTTCTTAATTTAATATAATGTTATTATTAGTTACTAAAAGAGAGATGTAGAAGCATATGATAATCTATTGAGTTAATTAAAAGGTTATAAATAGAGCTTATTATAAGAGTTTAAAGGAATAGATTTATTAATTTAACTAAATAGATACCTAACACTGTTTCTTCTTTTATCTTTCCAAACTTTTTATTTAACTCCCTCTATTCATAATTTCTTTTAGGTTCGATAGATCTGAGTTTTGACTTTTGAAGTTTCTGGTATTTAAATTTTTATTTCCAGTTATTGCTACAAACCATTTCAATATTTTCAGATATTTCCTATCAATTAACTTGCAATTTTATTATAGCTTTCCTCTAATAAATCTGTGGATGCTAAGCAATTTCAATATCAAAGGAGTTAACTAGATGCTTGCTATTAACAAACTCCTGATTCTTATAAGTGCAAAGGTTAGAAATTTCAAGCGATTCTTTAGTTTCTTTCCAGATAATCTTTTCTACTTTCACTCTAACCATTTAGCTACTAAAGCCTTTTTCTAGTAGTGAGATACTTTATCTTCTATAAAGTTATTTAGAATTAAGGATTTAACTAGATAGTATAATTCTCTTAAGATAACAACTTTAAGCTCTTATATTCCTATTCATATTTAACTAAAACTAAATCAGATACTAAATAAAGTAGATAGTAGGACACCAACAAACTTAAACGAAGGATGAGTATTTTAATTACAGTTATACTTTGCTCAAGAAGAGTATTTTTAGGAGATAAAGAACACTAGAAAGAAATAAAGAAGCATTAATAGAATAAAATAGATAATTAGTTTTATGCGAAGCAATAAATAGCTAAGCTTTTGGAAATTAGAACTTTTAATTAAGATATTTTATGGAATTTTTACTTTATGCTAGATACTAAATTTCAGCGTCTTGTAATTGATGAAACTAACATAAAAAGATAAAAATTTCTATTAGATGAAGAAATCTTGGTTATAATAGATTGATAAAGGAGATAGAAAAAAGGTTATAGGATAAGAAGATGAGAAGAGCAATACTCAAGAAACAGCCGAAGACTTTTATCAAAGTAAAAATCGCTTTTATGTGTTGTAGTTTAAGAACAATATGAAGGCTCTGTGTAACCAATGATAAGTTAGAGATATAATGGCAACTAAAACATTAAAATTAAAAGGTTGTATTAATGAAGGTTTCTTAAACTGTATTATAATAAAAAGTGATATTAGATACCTAGCATGTTTAACTATAGTAGTATTAGATGAAAGTATGTTCTATGAAGATCTATAAACACATGCATGAATAATTAAATTTTTCTATTTAGAGAAATTCAATTTTTTGAGGTGAAATAACAAAAAAACCAAAAATAGTTTCTTAGTTAACTCCTAAAAAAATAGGAAAAACTATTTAAAATTTGATATCATAATTTTTAAGATAGTTAGGAAATTAATACTTTATAAATGAATAATCAAATTTAAATTAGTTAGAGAAATAACAAAAAATGTAAAAGCTAAAAATTAAATCTTCTAAATCAAAAACTAGGTTTAGGAAGTAAAATAATAAGACTTTTTTATACATAAAACTTGAATTAGTTATTATAAAATTTAATAGATCTATAGATATAAAAAGAGAAATCGCAGTAAAAATATATTAGTAAAATGTAAGGTAAATATAAAAATTTTGAGATTTTAAATGATAATAACTTAGTCACTCTTAATAAGGAGAATATTTCTAAACAATGGAAATTTAAATATCACAAAGACTATAATACTTCAAAAATTAGATAATCACTTGCTTAAATTACAACCTTTTGCATTCAATTAGTTTCATTATCTAAAGGAATAGACAAATATTCCTTTGCTTTAAATGAAATATTTTCTTCGGATTTTAGATAAACTTGAGCAAATTCTTAAAGATAAAGTTAGATTGGCAATAATAAGAAATAATATTAAAAGGCAAAAAATAAAGAAAAATGAAGATATTGATTTAAATATACCCTTTAAAAGTAAATTTGAAACAAGTCTAATAATTAAATAATAGCTAATTCGCAAGGATAAAGGAGCTTTTTAAGTCTCTAGCTATTAATTAAATATTAAACGATGAATATTACAAATCTAAATTGGATAAAGTTGATCATTTTAGATCGAAATAAAAAAACTTAGATGTATTTATCAAAATTTAAGAAAAATCATCTAGTTCAATATTTAAATATATCTTGTAAGACTTATCATTTACTTTGAAAATACGAAAGTTTATCAAGTGAAGAAAAACTTAATCATTATGAATCAACTTATGAACAAGATATAATAAGAAATGCTAAGGATCAAATAAATATTAATATTATTATTAATTTTCTATAAAAAGAAAAATTGAAATCTATAGATACAAAGTTATTTACTAAAATAAACTAAATTGAAAATAAAGAAAAAGTTATCAATATTTATTTATAAGCAATCTAAATATCAATAAAAAAGAAAAAGTAAAGCAATTTATTAAAAAAGTAATAAAGTATAACAAAAGTTAATAAAATTTAGAAAGTAGTTTAAAAAAATTTTTAAAAAAATACGTAAAAAGCACTTTTGCAAAGTTTTTGCTTTCTAAAAAATGAAAGAAATAAAGAGCTGAAACTAAAAAAAGTAGCAAATAAAAGGGATAAAAATATTAAAGCTAAAAATAAAAAAATATGATTGTGATAAAAGTTAAAAAATGTATTCGTCAAATGAGTTAAAGGCTTTAAAATGAAAAAAAAATTTTTAATAAAAAAAAGCAAAAACCTTTTAGAAAAAAAATTATTAAAAATGCAAGAAAAGTTGAAAGAAAAAAAAGTAATAACTTGAGATTAAAAAAAATACGTATAGAAATCCCAGACTTTGATCGACTTATCTGAACTTGCAGAGACATTCCATTTCTGATCCAAAGAGATCGCTATAGAGTTAACTGAGTTCGCATGTCCAGTAAAAGTACTCAAACAGCTTCCAGTCTGGAAATCCCAGACTCTATCTTTTAATAAAAAGATATGGAATTCCAAATTTTGATATCTTAAAAGCAATATGAAATTTAACACTTGAAAAGTTTTAATATATAATAACTACTAGCCTTTGAAAATTGTAATATTGACATATAAAAACAATATTATCTCAAACTTTAATAAACAGCATAAAATTCTACTTAAACAGAATTACTAAGCTAAAATAAATAAATTTTAAATTTTAAAACTTTTTAATAAAATGTAATGTAGAAGATAAAATTATCTAAAAATTAATTTATAATAAGATTAAGAAATTTAAGTTTAATGCTAACATTAAGAAGTTTAAGTTAACATTGGAAAATTGGAATAAAGTTAAAAATTTTGTTATACAAACTTTATAGATATAAATCCCTAAAAACTTCAATAAACATATCATTAACTTAATATGGAATTTATTTTAAATATCTAGAATAACTTAGAAAACTAGAAGAATTTTATTAAGAAAATAAGAAATTAACATCTATACAATAAAAATTGAATAGTAAAATCAATTTTGCTAGACAAATTTTCTTGATGAGAATGATATAAAACTCCAGTAATTCTTTCATTAGCTAAATATGAACTTCATTTGTAACAATTAAAAGTTTGAGTGAAATTTAAGAAAATAGTAAGAAATTAATGAATAAATGATGAAAGAATTATTTTGGTTTAAAGCCAAGCCTTGATAAAAAGATTAAATGAGCTAAACAAACATTAATTATATTGAAAACTAGAATCGCATTGTTATCAAATAATAAAATCCTTTCAAAAGAAAACATGAAGAAGATGGAATTTAATATCCTCCAGCTAAACGCACTATTAAATGAAAAAATGAAAGAGAAAGTGAAAAGATAATACGATAATAAAATTTTAAATCTCCTCAACTATAAAACTTTAACAGACAAGGTTCGTGAAGGAGGAACTAATATTAAAGGAGCAATGTTTAAGGAAGGTATATAACAATTTATAAAGAATTAACTCAAGGCACTATAGATAGTACCTAAAATGTTATTAAAATAGACAATAAACTACTAGAATCTTATTCGATTTAAGTAATTTAAATTTTGATCTAATATTTCCACCAGCACCCTTAGTATAAAAAAGAACTGATATATATTTAAAGAGATTCATAAGGGACTAAATATATTTGCATATATTAGGGAGGGCTCCCTGGTGGAGCGCAAGAATCTAAGAAAATAAAAATAGTACATGTAAATATAAGCTCAATAGTTAGTAAACAAATGGCATTATAATAATTCATCCTTGATAATGAATTTGACATTTTTTCAATAAACGAAACATGAACGTAATAAACATATTGCCCAATTGTTATAGAACAATATCGTACCTATTACTAAAACGCAAATAGACGTGCAGGTGGAGTATGTCTATTAGTAAAAAGTAACTTGATTCTTGTTAAAATGAATTAGATTTCTCAAATAGTCCTGAACATTTTATAAACGTGAGAGTTGGAAATTTAATAATAGCATCATGCTATTTGCCTACAAACGAGAAGTAAAATATTTATAAGGACATTGCATATGAATACCTTAATAGTATCATAAAAAATAGTGACCAAAACCCTACTATCCTTTGTGGCGACTTTAATGCCTTAATTCCTAACTACGGTAATAATTCATCACAAATCAATAATAATACTTAAAGATTACTAGACTTTATAGTAGCAAATGAATTAATAATTTTAAATGATAATGAGTCCAACACATTTATTCATAGAGCGAATAATTAATGCTATTGTAATGACTACTTCTTGGCAACTTAACATTTAAATTCTGATGATTTCGTTGACTATAAAGTTATCCAAGATTCGGGTTTGCATACTGATCATTTTCCATTAATTATTGCATTAAATTATAATTTAAAAAGAAGTGAATAAGATTAACAATAACTATTACTCTTTCAAATTTCTAAACTATAGGATTTGGAAACGAGAAGCTATTATTAAAATCTATTTTTGGGATAATTTTATCAATTCTAGTAACTTTATTAAAACGATACTGAAAATTAGTACTAATTCGTCTGGGATCTTATTAGTTATAATGCTGAGATTGCGCTTGGATCTTAAAATCAAAGGAAAAACTATTATCAATTGCCAAGTTACTTAGCTACGTTATTTGTTCAAGCAAAAAAGGAGAATATTGCATATTAGAACGCATTAACTTTGTATGGACGTTATAATTAAGAAGTTACCAAGCTTTACTAGCTTAAAATTTAATCTTATAAGAGTTATCTTCACAAATTTTGGAAATGAAAAAAATAAAAAGCTAATGAAAAGCAGAAAGATCTTAACAAAAATGCTTAAATAATGTTTAAACAAGCTAAAAATCTAATAAACCCTAAAATTCGTAATTAGATGAATTTTAACTTTAACTAACAATAGCAATTTATTGAAAATTGGGAAACTAACGTCTTTGATAAGCATTCGAAAATAAGTAAGATAGAATTTGACTTCTCAAATAGAAAAATAGAGGGAATATTTAGAAATAAATATTTTATCTTAAATTAGAAATTAATTCATTTATAAAATATGCCTCTTTTTACGGGATTTGAAATTAAAAAAATTATATCTTAGCTTGCAAATAATAAAGCTACAGGTAATGATGGTCTAAAAGCTGAACTTATTAAATATGGAGGTTAAGATTTGCATCAAATTATTACAAGTTTCATTAATAACATGCTTAGAACATTTAAAATACCCAATGCAATGAAAAAAATAAACATTCTTCCGATTTTCAAAAAGGGAAGCAAAAGTAATTGATGTAATTGACGACCTATCGCTTTATTGAACTGTCTACTTAAAATTTATAATAAAGCACTAACATAACGACTTTAATATTATATTTATGAACGAAACATTTTACATCCAGCCTAATTTGGATTTATTCGTAAACGCTCCACTATTTAGCAAATTTGAACTATTTAGTAAATTATAGACTTGCATCGTAGATGGTCCCATAAAAAGTAATGAATTGATACTTTAATAGATGTAGAAAAAAATGTTTGATACCATATCTAGGAAATTACTTTTTGATCATCTTAGAAGACTTAGGCTACCTTTGGAACTAATATTGGCGCTAGAATCTTTTTACGATAATGTTATGCTAAGTTTATAATTGATGGATATCTTACAAGAACAATTAAATATAACAATGGAGTATTATAAGGAAGTAGCCATACACCTGTACTTGCAATTTTATACTATGATATTGTTATAAGATATTTAGAAGATAATCAGAAGAAACTAGGATTTCAAATATTATCTAAAACTTTCGTAGTATGAGCCTTTGCTGACGAATTAATCCAAATATCCTCTTCATAGAAAAATGCCTAAAAATTATTACAAGCTACATCTACAGTTTTCGATTGAGTAAAACTTACAATTAATGTAGCCAAATGTGAAGTAATAGAATTCTTGAAAAAAAAATGAAAAGAAAGTTAACCTTCTATTAATATAAAGCTAAATGGGATTCCAATTGCTTAAAAAGATGAAGTTACCTATTTAGGATATTAGTTAGGAATAAAGTAAAATTACAAATTACATTGTACAGAAGTAGCTACCAAATACAGAGTAGCTATTTAAAAAGCTACTTCAATACTTTCTAAATATGGATTAGTATCCCCTCTCAGCTTCAAAACTCTTTGTAGAACTTTTATTTTGCCTAAAGTTGAATGTGGAATTGATATTACTCCGTGAGCTACTATTTCTGGAATTAAAGGAATGAAAAACAAGATAGCAAAATCGTAAAGAATTATCTCAAGATAGGCGTTTAGATCTTAAGAATTCACATTCAATGAATCATGCTTTATTGACCTAAACTGGCTTCCTTTTACACATATAGCAACTAAAAATTTAATGCACTTTTATTAAAAATTAATGTAATATAGCAAAGAAAATCCTAACTCAGATACTGCTTTTCTATTAGAAAAATGCACTAAATTTAATTTACCATACTAGAAACATATAAATAAATGTATCGATTTGTATAGTTTTGACATGTCACATGTTTAGAGTAAGATGGATTTTTATAAGCTCACAGAATAAAAAAAAAAAAAGTTCTTAATGGAATGTCTCTCTAGGAATACACTTATGCCAACAGCAAAAAGAATTATAGAGTAAATAGAAAATAATTAAAGTGTATTTCCTGAAATTACTTATACCAAATATAATAAACACTATATTAGAGAGACTATTTCTATCTATAAACTGAGGATTTTTTCTTATAATTTTCAATAAGAACTTAGTAATCGCCACATTAACGTTAGATATAGCATTATTTGCTTATGTGGCTAAGACTTTGATGAAACTGATCATATTTTTGATTGCTAATACTATGCAGACATTATTGAGGAATTTGAAAGTCATATGCTTTTAAAGAAAAAAGACAAGAAGAAACTAATTCTTTATGACTAAAACTATATAAACAAACATTTTTCAAAGAATCAAATTCCTAAAATAGACAAATTAATCAAAAATTTTCATTCTAAATTATTAAAAAAGCGTATTGAAATGTTTGAACTACAATATGAGCTTTTAGAAGAGTTTCTAGAAGGAAAAAAGACAAATTTCATCAAGACAATAAATAAAAATATATGATAGAGAAAAACAAGAAGAAGCTTGATTGACATTTACAAACTTTTATCTTTCAACATATTTGTAATATTTATAGTCTAAGCTATATTTATTGCAACTATGTCTCAATATTCTTAAATATTGAAACTATTATATTTTAATTAATTAAAGTAACTATTCTTCAAGAGTCTTTTATTTAAGACATTGATGTTAAATTGTAAGATCTAAAATGCATCAAGTTTTGACAACTTTAGTTCATGTCACAACTAGATCAATTTTCAATTTCCTCCATTCTATAGAAAATCTGTTTAAGTCTAAGAATTAAAAACCAGAACTTTATCATTTTAGTACTATTGAAATATTTCTTTGCCTAAGCAGCTAATCTTTGTATTTATATAGAGCTAATATATAAGAAGCAGCTATTTTACTCCTCTTTTTCTTTAATCAATTTACGCTTTGAGAAAGCATAGAAAATTAGATACTGTAATATTATCTCGATTCGTTTTAATTACCCTTTTTTTAATGACTTGATATTAAAATAAACAAGAGACTTAAAATAGTACTACACCTTAAAAATCTTCCTACTAGAGTTTGAGAGTACAGATGTAGTTATAAGTACATACTTTGAACCCCAAACTGGATTTATATCTAGACATAGTTAGACTGCAAAGAACTTTAGTCAAATTAATTACGTTTACTTCATTTTTATTTAGATATCTATATCCGTTAAACCTTTTTTAGTCTATCCTTACATACCTTAACTTACTTCTGCTTTTGAATTAAATTTTTTGTAATTTTTATCTCCTTAAGATTTCCTAACAATCCTGAGTTTTGCAAGGTAAAAAGAATGTGAGTTATGATGCAGTTTCAATTAAGTAAAATAATTATGACTTTATAGTTGAATATGAAATTTTAGTATTAATATGCCTCTAAGTGAAGCTCTTAATACAATTTTAATGGTACTCTAATGAGCTGCTATGATAGCAATACTATTGAAGCTTAAATTAGCAAAAGCTAGCAAAGTATTAGAGAGTGACATATTTATCTTTTTAAAACTGCTTTATGATTTTGGTAGTTTCCTTTAATTAATTTCTAATATTATCTTATAATTTTTCTTTTCAGCTTAGTATTAATTTAACGCTCCATACTGCTAATAAAAGTATAAACTCTATAAATTTCAAGCCAATTATTTGGTTTTCTATCTTCCTTCATTTTAACTTTAAATCCTAAAACTATTTTAGGGAATTAAGAATTTCCTTGAAAATTTCTCGCGTTTTTGAATAATACAAGGATTGCTCTTCTAATTTTTTTATCTTCTATTGGTTCTTTTTAGTATAGATATTGAATATAATAAGGTATGTAATAGAAGACAAAGTGATATGTGTTAAATTAAAGCCTGAAAAAGAGGTTATTAGTTATTTATCTTAGATATGTGCTTAAGCTTATTATCTAGTCATACTTATGGAATCTTTTCATTATAGTGAGTCATTTTGTGCATTATCAATCATAGAAAAAAATTAATTTCACTTCAATAGAATAACCAAACGAAGTTATCTAGATTTACTAGAAATAAATTTCCTATAAACCTTAGTTTAAACTATTTTCGTAGTTTTAATAGCTTTTTAGGAAATGAAGCACTTTAGAGTCTATGAATAATTACCATAGTTTAAAGAGAAGCTAATTTCAGTTTTAATAAATGAAAATTTTGTTTGATTCTATTTCTTTCTTTAGATTCTTCCATTTACTTTGGATTCTTTGAATTTAATTTCCTTATATTTCTATATATTCCTAATTAATACTTTACCTAATACTTTTTATTTAATCTTTTCTAAATAATATCTTTTTGAGTAACTTACTTAATCTAAATCTTAAATAGAAATTCATTGTCACTAAATTGCATTATTATTCCTGATTCTGGTATTCATAAACAAAAAAATTTGGGATTTTATTGATGGATTAAGCTTTCCTTTAGTCTTTCTAATTCTTATTATGTTTATCTTTTCCTAAAACCCTCATATTTCTAACTTATTCTCTATTTACTTTTTCTCTTTTTCTTATGATTGCTTTAATATTTTCACGCCATTTATCTAGTTAAATACATATTCAATAAGCTCTTATCAATTTTGCATTTTCTCTTATTTTCCTTTGATTTTCTGCTAGTTAATGCAAATATCTATTACTTTTTAGAAGATTTATTAATTATCTTATATTTAATTAAGATTAATCAATTTAATTAATTGAACTTGTCTGAAACTGCCATACAACTACTCTAATTCATCTCCGACCCCTCAAATTCGCACCTATATATCATTAAATTTTTGCTTCCCTCAGTTCTTTGTAGTCTTTAATTCTAAATTTACTTGTCTTTTTCAATCTCCCTTATTTTTACTCTTTTGTCTTTACTTCCTGAGATTATATACTTATAATCTGATGATATTGCTACTGATAAAATAGGTTCAGTATGACCTCTAAAAATGTTTGCTTAATCAAAATTAACCTTTTTCATTTTTGCCTGGCTGAAATTACAATTTCTTAATTATGATCTACTGAAACTTACTTATTCTAAATTCGATTTACTTAAACCACATCCATCAAATACCGAATCACTCAAATCCGCTCTAGATATTGAAATTGATTGAAGATCTTACTATGAAAACTAATAATTCATATAGTTCAATATTGTTATACAATTAGCTGCTGCAATACTTAAACTTTTATTTTACCTGGTCCTTTTCACTATTTCCAATAAGTTCATTAACAACTAGTTAGAATTATTTAATTCTTATATAAAATACAGAATTTCTTTATTATCCACTATCAAACTCATTCATATTAGCATTTTCTAAATCCTTTTTCTTGTTATATTTCTTTCGTTTTATCAAACTACCTTTTTAGATATCTCGTTTAGGTAAACCTTCTATCCGATATTCTATCCATTTTATATTTTCTTTTTCTTTTTACTGAATTAAATTACAATTCAATGTTTCGTATGCTGCATTTATATAAAGACTTTCAAGAAGTTTCTATTGCTAATTTATTTCTTCGCTTTTCGTATTTTAACCTTTTAATTTTTTTTCTTTCTTAAATTTTATTGGTTTACGAAAGTTTCGTATATTTATACTTCCTTTATAGTTTTATTATTTTCTCTTTTTAATAGCTTTAATATTTCTTCCTCGCTTAAGCAAAAATATAGCACAAGCAGATTATTTATTTTCTCTAACAAACCAGGTATACTTTCTATAAGTTTCATCATGTCTCATGCTTACTCTTCCATAGATTTATTTAATCCTTATTTATTAGTTTACTTTGTATTTTATCCTTTGTCTTTCTTACCCAATAAATTATGCAATTAGTCAATTAATAAAGGTTGTATATATAGCTCTTATAACTCCATTAGCATAGGATTTTCGTCTTTGTAAGGAATGAAATATTTCTAGTATTATCTTTTCTTTATTTAACTCTTTCTGCATGTTATAATAAATTTAGCTTAGGGATATTTAAAGGATATATTCTCATTTCAACATACTATCCTATCTCATTATAGGCATCAAGTAAAAGCAATATTTTTCTAGTTTTTAACCTTTCATTTTCTTCAATTTCCCAGTCCTTTTTATGCATTTTCTACTAGTTCCTCTTCAAATGATTCAATTGCTGGAAGATATACATACATTGGCAGATAATCGTGCTTTTCCTTTAGAAAATTTAATGTCAAAACTTTCATGAACAAAGTTTTTCCTGCTCCTGAATCTCCCAGAATTAATAAACTTTATAAATTTCCTTCAAAACTAAGAGTTAGAAATGCTCAAAATCCTCTAAACAGTAACTTTAAAATAATTGAATTGACAAAGCTTCTAAAAAACGATTTTTCGAATTTTTTTTTCGTGTGCATTATCTAAAATATCGAGGCAATGATTTAGAGTGAATTCTAATTCTAATCCTTCAGAGGTTTCTTTATTAACTGAGTTAACGACAGTTTTTATTTTACTAATCAAATCCTATTTTTTTCAAATTTTCAAAAATTCATTTTGCTTCATTATTCGTAGAAAATCCGATTTTCTTTAACATTAGTATATGCTTGGTTAAAGCTTTTATTCCTATAACTAAACTCAGAAAAATAGAACTTAAATCCTATTGATTTGAAAAATATAATATACTTCAATAAGGAAAATTGCTGTATAACTTTAAAGGTTCTATATATATAAAAAATAACTTAAATGAGCAAAAAAAGCTGAAAATTTTTTATGATCCAAGAAAAGTGAATCTCAAGATAACAGACTGCCACAGACTTTCACTAAGGAAAAATAAAAAACTATAAAGGAAAAATTAAGAAATTAAATAAATGAAAATGCTCCAGAAATAGAGAAGCTTAATAGCTTTGAGAACAATAATTTACTAGATTTTATAGTTATTTAGAGGGAAATTAAGAAAAGTTCACAAAGATCTAAAAAGCTTCAATAATTCTAGTATTTTTAATAATTTATTTCTTTATCAAGTCTTCATATTTCTTAATTGTTTCTTCAAATATTTGATTTATCTTAGCCATTTCAAAATAAGAAATTATAATTTCGCTGAATTTCTATAAGAGTCTCATTTATCTCTAAAAGTATGCTTCTTTATTCCTTTTTTAAAAGACAATTAAAATGGCTTATAAATACATTTTATTATTTTGTGGATAATCGATTTAACTTATAAATTCTAATTATCAATCAAGTAAAGAATAACTAAAGGTCTCTTATGAATGGGAGTAAAAAAGCATAATTTTAGATGGCTAAAAACGATTAAATGAGTAAATTAAGTTAGTAGAAAAATGTCTTTGAAGATAGCATTTAATTTATATAATCTTGACGAATAACTTTATGTTATATGAATATTTATACAAATTAATTATCTTTTATAATCCTTTTTCTTAGGAATTATTGTTAATTTTATTCAGAATCAACCTTGATCTCTATTTATGAAACTAGGGATTCGTTTTGAAGTTTTTCAATATGAACTTTTATTTTATAACTCTTTGAACTTTGATATCTGACTATTTTAAATGGATAATCCATTCCTGATATTCCTTATATTTTACTTATAAGTCAACTCTGATGCTTTTATACACTTACCATCTTACAAATTATTTCTGGTATGCATTTTAGATCCTTTTTTATAATTAATTAGCATTTTCTCTATTTTTATCTTACTTTAAGAAAAAAAAGATAGTAGATTACAAAAAGAGATCCTCGCCACTGCTAAGAAGTAGACAGTAGTAATAGATTAAAGAATAAAATTACAAAAATTTTAGAAATTTGGTTAATAATTGAGGATTAGATCGAATACTTGAAGATGAATTTAGATAATAGATTTAATACTATAATTATGATACAAATACCTGACTACATTCTAATACATTCAATTATATTAGCTTTAAAGACGAGCAGTGAGTTAACAATTTTCTGCAGGTAGTATCTTTTACCCTTATTCATTTAATATCGAGTTTCTAGTTTTTAAAACTTAGTTTTTGTACTTAAACTTAGTATGGACAGCTTTCTTATACCTTCTCCTCTAGATATTTGATAAATAATGCTTATTGATGTTTTATTATTTCTAGTTTAGCCTAATTCATTTGTATCTAACTCTTCGTAAAGGCTTACTAGCTTTCTTATTTATTATCTGTTTCAATTAACTTCCTGCCTTTATCTAATCAGCGATTAAGCCTTTTTTCACTAATCATTTTGTAAAATCCTCTTTCTCGCAATCTATAAA
>CAMPDV010002114.1:0-78357 GCA_946699065.1 Loxodes magnus
ATTACTCTTCTTTTCTTACTTTTCTTCTTCAATTTACTTTTTAAACTAACTACTCTTTATAACTCTTATTTTATAAAAGCTTACAAACTTAAAAACTTAAATTACTCTTCTTTTCTTACTTTTCTTCTTCAATTTACTTTTTAAACTAACTACTCTTTATAACTCTTATTTTATAAAAGCTTACAAACTTAAAAACTTAAATTACTCTTCTTTTCTTACTTTTCTTCTTCAATTTACTTTTTAAACTAACTACTCTTTATAACTCTTATTTTATAAAAGCTTACAAACTTAAAAACTTAAATTACTCTTCTTTTCTTACTTTTCTTCTTCAATTTACTTTTTAAACTAACTACTCTTTATAACTCTTATTTTATAAAAGCTTACAAACTTAAAAACTTAAATTACTCTTCTTTTCTTACTTTTCTTCTTCAATTTACTTTTTAAACTAACTACTCTTTATAACTCTTATTTTATAAAAGCTTACAAACTTAAAAACTTAAATTACTCTTCTTTTCTTACTTTTCTTCTTCAATTTACTTTTTAAACTAACTACTCTTTATAACTCTTATTTTATAAAAGCTTACAAACTTAAAAACTTAAATTACTCTTCTTTTCTTACTTTTCTTCTTCAATTTACTTTTTAAACTAACTACTCTTTATAACTCTTATTTTATAAAAGCTTACAAACTTAAAAACTTAAATTACTCTTCTTTTCTTACTTTTCTTCTTCAATTTACTTTTTAAACTAACTACTCTTTATAACTCTTATTTTATAAAAGCTTACAAACTTAAAAACTTAAATTACTCTTCTTTTCTTACTTTTCTTCTTCAATTTACTTTTTAAACTAACTACTCTTTATAACTCTTATTTTATAAAAGCTTACAAACTTAAAAACTTAAATTACTCTTCTTTTCTTACTTTTCTTCTTCAATTTACTTTTTAAACTAACTACTCTTTATAACTCTTATTTTATAAAAGCTTACAAACTTAAAAACTTAAATTACTCTTCTTTTCTTACTTTTCTTCTTCAATTTACTTTTTAAACTAACTACTCTTTATAACTCTTATTTTATAAAAGCTTACAAACTTAAAAACTTAAATTACTCTTCTTTTCTTACTTTTCTTCTTCAATTTACTTTTTAAACTAACTACTCTTTATAACTCTTATTTTATAAAAGCTTACAAACTTAAAAACTTAAATTACTCTTCTTTTCTTACTTTTCTTCTTCAATTTACTTTTTAAACTAACTACTCTTTATAACTCTTATTTTATAAAAGCTTACAAACTTAAAAACTTAAATTACTCTTCTTTTCTTACTTTTCTTCTTCAATTTACTTTTTAAACTAACTACTCTTTATAACTCTTATTTTATAAAAGCTTACAAACTTAAAAACTTAAATTACTCTTCTTTTCTTACTTTTCTTCTTCAATTTACTTTTTAAACTAACTACTCTTTATAACTCTTATTTTATAAAAGCTTACAAACTTAAAAACTTAAATTACTCTTCTTTTCTTACTTTTCTTCTTCAATTTACTTTTTAAACTAACTACTCTTTATAACTCTTATTTTATAAAATAAAAGCTTACAAACTTACTTAAAAACTTAAATTACTCTTCTTTTCTTACTTTTCTTCTTCAATTTACTTTTTAAACTAACTACTCTTTATAACTCTTATTTTATAAAAGCTTACAAACTTAAAAACTTAAATTACTCTTCTTTTCTTACTTTTCTTCTTCAATTTACTTTTTAAACTAACTACTCTTTATAACTCTTATTTCATAAAAGCTTACAAACTTAAAAACTTAAATTACTCTTCTTTTCTTACTTTTCTTCTTCAATTTACTTTTTAAACTAACTACTCTTTATAACTCTTATTTTATAAAAGCTTACAAACTTAAAAACTTAAATTACTCTTCTTTTCTTACTTTTCTTCTTCAATTTACTTTTTAAACTAACTACTCTTTATAACTCTTATTTTATAAAAGCTTACAAACTTAAAAACTTAAATTACTCTTCTTTTCTTACTTTTCTTCTTCAATTTACTTTTTAAACTAACTACTCTTTATAACTCTTACAAAGCTTAAAAACTTAAATTACTCTTCTTTTCTTACTTTTCTTCTTCAATTTACTTTTTAAACTAACTACTCTTTATAACTCTTATTTTATAAAAGCTTACAAACTTAAAAACTTAAATTACTCTTCTTTTCTTACTTTTCTTCTTCAATTTACTTTTTAAACTAACTACTCTTTATAACTCTTATTTTATAAAAGCTTACAAACTTAAAAACTTAAATTACTCTTCTTTTCTTACTTTTCTTCTTCAATTTACTTTTTAAACTAACTACTCTTTATAACTCTTATTTTATAAAAGCTTACAAACTTAAAAACTTAAATTACTCTTCTTTTCTTACTTTTCTTCTTCAATTTACTTTTTAAACTAACTACTCTTTATAACTCTTATTTTATAAAAGCTTACAAACTTAAAAACTTAAATTACTCTTCTTTTCTTACTTTTCTTCTTCAATTTACTTTTTAAACTAACTACTCTTTATAACTCTTATTTTATAAAAGCTTACAAACTTAAAAACTTAAATTACTCTTCTTTTCTTACTTTTCTTCTTCAATTTACTTTTTAATTACTTACTTTTCTTCTTCAATTTACTTTTTAAACTAACTACTCTTTATAACTCTTATTTTATAAAAGCTTACAAACTTAAAAACTTAAATTACTCTTCTTTTCTTACTTTTCTTCTTCAATTTACTTTTTAAACTAACTACTCTTTATAACTCTTATTTTATAAAAGCTTACAAACTTAAAAACTTAAATTACTCTTCTTTTCTTACTTTTCTTCTTCAATTTACTTTTTAAACTAACTACTCTTTATAACTCTTATTTTATAAAAGCTTACAAACTTAAAAACTTAAATTACTCTTCTTTTCTTACTTTTCTTCTTCAATTTACTTTTTAAACTAACTACTCTTTATAACTCTTATTTTATAAAAGCTTACAAACTTAAAAACTTAAATTACTCTTCTTTTCTTACTTTTCTTCTTCAATTTACTTTTTAAACTAACTACTCTTTATAACTCTTATTTTATAAAAGCTTACAAACTTAAAAACTTAAATTACTCTTCTTTTCTTACTTTTCTTCTTCAATTTACTTTTTAAACTAACTACTCTTTATAACTCTTATTTTATAAAAGCTTACAAAGCTTAACTTAAAAACTTAAATTACTCTTCTTTTCTTACTTTTCTTCTTCAATTTACTTTTTAAACTAACTACTCTTTATAACTCTTATTTTATAAAAGCTTACAAACTTAAAAACTTAAATTACTCTTCTTTTCTTACTTTTCTTCTTCAATTTACTTTTTAATCTAACTACTCTTTATAACTCTTATTTTATAAAAGCTTACAAACTTAAAAACTTAAATTACTCTTCTTTTCTTACTTTTCTTCTTCAATTTACTTTTTAAACTAACTACTCTTTATAACTCTTATTTTATAAAAGCTTACAAACTTAAAAACTTAAATTACTCTTCTTTTCTTACTTTTCTTCTTCAATTTACTTTTTAAACTAACTACTCTTTATAACTCTTATTTTATAAAAGCTTACAAACTTAAAAACTTAAATTACTCTTCTTTTCTTACTTTTCTTCTTCAATTTACTTTTTAAACTAACTACTCTTTATAACTCTTATTTTATAAAAGCTTACAAACTTAAAAACTTAAATTACTCTTCTTTTCTTACTTTTCTTCTTCAATTTACTTTTTAAACTAACTACTCTTTATAACTCTTATTTTATAAAAGCTTACAAACTTAAAAAACTTAAATTACTCTTCTTTTCTTACTTTTCTTCTTCAATTTACTTTTTAAACTAACTACTCTTTATAACTCTTATTTTATAAAAGCTTACAAACTTAAAAACTTAAATTACTCTTCTTTTCTTACTTTTCTTCTTCAATTTACTTTTTAAACTAACTACTCTTTATAACTCTTATTTTATAAAAGCTTACAAAAACTTAAAAACTTAAATTACTCTTCTTTTCTTACTTTTCTTCTTCAATTTACTTTTTAAACTAACTACTCTTTATAACTCTTATTTTATAAAAGCTTACAAACTTAAAAACTTAAATTACTCTTCTTTTCTTACTTTTCTTCTTCAATTTACTTTTTAATCTAACTACTCTTTATAACTCTTATTTTATAAAAGCTTACAAAAACTTAAAAACTTAAATTACTCTTCTTTTCTTACTTTTCTTCTTCAATTTACTTTTTAAACTAACTACTCTTTATAACTCTTATTTTTTCATAAAAGCTTACAAACTTAAAAACTTAAATTACTCTTCTTTTCTTACTTTTCTTCTTCAATTTACTTTTTAAACTAACTACTCTTTATAACTCTTATTTTATAAAAGCTTACAAACTTAAAAACTTAAATTACTCTTCTTTTCTTACTTTTCTTCTTCAATTTACTTTTTAAACTAACTACTCTTTATAACTCTTATTTTATAAAAGCTTACAAAGCTTACTTACTTAAAAACTTAAATTACTCTTCTTTTCTTACTTTTCTTCTTCAATTTACTTTTTAAACTAACTACTCTTTATAACTCTTATTTTTTCATAAAAGCTTACAAACTTAAAAACTTAAATTACTCTTCTTTTCTTACTTTTCTTCTTCAATTTACTTTTTAAACTAACTACTCTTTATAACTCTTATTTTATAAAAGCTTACAAACTTAAAAACTTAAATTACTCTTCTTTTCTTACTTTTCTTCTTCAATTTACTTTTTAAACTAACTACTCTTTATAACTCTTATTTTATAAAAGCTTACAAACTTAAAAACTTAAATTACTCTTCTTTTCTTACTTTTCTTCTTCAATTTACTTTTTAAACTAACTACTCTTTATAACTCTTATTTTATAAAAGCTTACAAACTTAAAAACTTAAATTACTCTTCTTTTCTTACTTTTCTTCTTCAATTTACTTTTTAAACTAACTACTCTTTATAACTCTTATTTTATAAAAGCTTACAAACTTAAAAACTTAAATTACTCTTCTTTTCTTACTTTTCTTCTTCAATTTACTTTTTAAACTAACTACTCTTTATAACTCTTATTTTATAAAAGCTTACAAACTTAAAAACTTAAATTACTCTTCTTTTCTTACTTTTCTTCTTCAATTTACTTTTTAAACTAACTACTCTTTATAACTCTTTATTACTTATCAAAGCTTACAAACTTAAAAACTTAAATTACTCTTCTTTTCTTACTTTTCTTCTTCAATTTACTTTTTAACTAACTACTCTTTATAACTCTTATTTTATAAAAGCTTACAAACTTAAAAACTTAAATTACTCTTCTTTTCTTACTTTTCTTCTTCAATTTACTTTTTAAACTAACTACTCTTTATAACTCTTATTTTATAAAAGCTTACAAACTTAAAAACTAAATTACTCTTCTTTTCTTACTTTTCTTCTTCAATTTACTTTTTAAACTAACTACTCTTTATAACTCTTATTTTATAAAAGCTTACAAACTTAAAAACTTAAATTACTCTTCTTTTCTTACTTTTCTTCTTCAATTTACTTTTTAAACTAACTACTCTTTATAACTCTTATTTTATAAAAGCTTACAAAACTTAAAAACTCAAATTACTCTTCTTTTCTTACTTTTCTTCTTCAATTTACTTTTTAAACTAACTACTCTTTATAACTCTTATTTTATAAAAGCTTACAAACTTAAAAACTTAAATTACTCTTCTTTTCTTACTTTTCTTCTTCAATTTACTTTTTAAACTAACTACTCTTTATAACTCTTATTTTATAAAAGCTTACAAACTTAAAAACTTAAATTACTCTTCTTTTCTTACTTTTCTTCTTCAATTTACTTTTTAAACTAACTACTCTTTATAACTCTTATTTTATAAAAGCTTACAAACTTAAAAACTTAAATTACTCTTCTTTTCTTACTTTTCTTCTTCACTTTACTTTTTAAACTAACTACTCTTTATAACTCTTATTTTATAAAAGCTTACAAAACTTAAAAACTCAAATTACTCTTCTTTTCTTACTTTTCTTCTTCAATTTACTTTTTAAACTAACTACTCTTTATAACTCTTATTTTATAAAAGCTTACAAAACTTAAAAACTTAAATTACTCTTCTTTTCTTACTTTTCTTCTTCAATTTACTTTTTAAACTAACTACTCTTTATAACTCTTATTTTATAAAAGCTTACAAACTTAAAAACTTAAATTACTCTTCTTTTCTTACTTTTCTTCTTCAATTTACTTTTTAAACTAACTACTCTTTATAACTCTTATTTTATAAAAGCTTACAAACTTAAAAACGTAAATTACTCTTCTTTTCTTACTTTTCTTCTTCAATTTACTTTTTAAACTAACTACTCTTTATAACTCTTATTTTATAAAAGCTTACAAAACTTAAAAACTTAAATTACTCTTCTTTTCTTACTTTTCTTCTTCAATTTACTTTTTAAACTAACTACTCTTTATAACTCTTATTTTATAAAAGCTTACAAAACTTAAAAACTTAAATTACTCTTCTTTTCTTACTTTTCTTCTTCAATTTACTTTTTAAACTAACTACTCTTTATAACTCTTATTTTATAAAAGCTTACAAAACTTAAAAACGTAAATTACTCTTCTTTTCTTACTTTTCTTCTTCAATTTACTTTTTAAATCTAACTACTCTTTATAACTCTTATTTTATAAAAGCTTACAAAACTTAAAAACTTAAATTACTCTTCTTTTCTTACTTTTCTTCTTCAATTTACTTTTTAAACTAACTACTCTTTATAACTCTTATTTTATAAAAGCTTACAAACTTAAAAACTGAAATTACTCTTTTTTTCTTACTTTTCTTCTTCAATTTACTTTTTAAACTAACTACTCTTTATAACTCTAATTTTATAAAAGCTTACAAACTTAAAAACTGATATTACTCTTTTTTTCTTACTTTTCTTCTTCAATTTACTTTTTAAACTAACTACTTTATAACTCTTTATTTAATAAAAGCTTACAAAACTTAAAAACGTAAATTACTCTTCTTTTCTTACTTTTCTTCTTCAATTTACTTTTTAAATCTAACTACTCTTTATAACTCTTTATTTTATCAAAGCTTACAAAACTTAAAAACTGAAATTACTCTTCTTTTCTTACTTTTCTTCTTCAATTTACTTTTAAAACTAACTACTCTTTATAACTCTTATTTTATCAAAGCTTACAAAACTTAAAAACTGAAATTACTCTTTTTTCTTACTTTTCTTCTTCACTTTACTTTTTAAACTAACTACTCTTTATAACTCTTATTTTATAAAAGCTTACAAAACTTAAAAACTGAAATTACTCTTCTTTTCTTACTTTTCTTCTTCAATTTACTTTTTAAACTAAACTTACTCTTTATTACTCTAATTTTATCAAAGTTACAAAACTTAAAAACTGAAATTACTCTTTCTTTCTTACTTTTTTTCTTCACTTTACTTTTAAAACTAACTACTACTCTTTATTACTCTAATTTTATCAAAGTTACAAAACTTAAAAACTAAAAACTAAATTACTTTTTCTTTCTTACTTTTCTTCTTCACTTTACTTTTAAAACTAACTACTTACTCTTTATTTTATCAAAGTTCAAAACTTAAAAACTGAAATTACTTTTTCTTTCTTACTTTTTTTCTTCACTTTACTTTTAAAACTAACTACTAACTCTTTATTACTCTAATCTTATCAAAGTTCAAAACTTAAAAACTGAAATTACTCTTTCTTTCTTACTTTTTTTCTTCACTTTACTTTTAAAACTAACTACTTACTCTTTATTACTCTAATCTTATCAAAGTTCAAAACTTAAAAACTGAAATTACTCTTTCTTTCTTACTTTTTTTCTTCACTTTACTTTTAAAACTAACTACTTACTCTTTATTACTCTAATCTTATCAAAGTTCAAAACTTAAAAACTGAAATTACTCTTTCTTTCTTACTTTTCTTCTTCACTTTACTTTTAAAACTAACTACTTACTCTTTATTACTTATCAAAGTTCAAAACGGAAAAACGTAAATAAACTCTTACTTTCTTACTTTTCTTCTTCACTTTACTTTTAAAACTAACTACTTACTCTTTATTACTCTAATCTTATCAAAGTTCAAAACTGAAAAACTGAAATTAATCTTTCTTTCTTACTTTTCTTCTTCACTTTACTTTTAAAACTAACTACTTACTCTTTATTACTCTAATCTTATCAAAGTTCAACACTTAAAAACTGAAATTACTTTTTCTTTCTTACTTTTCTTCTTCACTTTACTTTTAAAACTAACTACTTACTCTTTATTACTCTAATCTTATCAAAGTTCAAAACTTAAAAACTGAAATTACTTTTTCTTTCTTACTTTTTTTCTTCACTTTACTTTTAAAACTAACTACTTACTCTTTATTACTCTTATCTTATCAAAGTTCAAAACTGAAAAACTAAAATAAACTCTTTCTTTCTTACTTTTCTTCTTCACTTTACTTTTAAAACTAACTACTTACTCTTTATTACTCTTATCTTATCAAAGTTCAACACTTAAAAACTGAAATTACTTTTTCTTTCTTACTTTTCTTCTTCACTTTACTTTTAAAACTAACTACTTACTCTTTATTACTCTAATCTTATCAAAGTTCAAAACTTAAAAACTGAAATTACTTTTTCTTTCTTACTTTTCTTCTTCACTTTACTTTTAAAACTAACTACTTACTCTTTATTACTCTTATCTTATCAAAGTTCAACACTTAAAAACTGAAATTACTTTTTCTTTCTTACTTTTCTTCTTCACTTTACTTTTAAAACTAACTACTTACTCTTTATTACTCTAATCTTATCAAAGTTCAAAACTTAAAAACTGAAATTACTTTTTCTTTCTTACTTTTCTTCTTCACTTTACTTTTAAAACTAACTACTTACTCTTTATTACTCTAATCTTATCAAAGTTCAAAACTTAAAAACTGAAATTACTTTTTCTTTCTTACTTTTTTTCTTCACTTTACTTTTAAAACTAACTACTAACTCTTTATTACTCTAATCTTATCAAAGTTCAAAACTTAAAAACTGAAATTACTTTTTCTTTCTTACTTTTCTTCTTCACTTTATTTTTAAATCTAACTACTTACTCTTTATTACTTATCAAAGTTCAAAACTTAAAAACTGAAATTACTTTTTCTTTCTTACTTTTTTTCTTCACTTTATTTTTAAAACTAACTACTTACTCTTTATTACTCTAATCTTATCAAAGTTCAAAACTGAAAAACTAAAATAAACTCTTTCTTTCTTACTTTTCTTCTTCACTTTACTTTTAAAACAAACTACTTACTCTTTATTACTCTAATCTTATCAAAGTTCAAAACTTAAAAACTGAAATTACTCTTTCTTTCTTACTTTTCTTCTTCACTTTACTTTTAAAACTAACTACTTACTCTTTATTACTCTTATCTTATCAAAGTTCAAAACTGAAAAACTAAAATAAACTCTTTCTTTCTTACTTTTTTTCTTCACTTTACTTTTAAAACTAACTACTTACTCTTTATTACTCTTATCTTATCAAAGTTCAAAACTGAAAAACTAAAATAAACTCTTTCTTTCTTACTTTTCTTCTTCACTTTACTTTTAAAACTTACTACTAACTCTTTAGTACTCTAATCTTATAGAAGTTCAAAACTTAAAAACTGATATTTCTCTTTTTTTCTTACTTTTCTTCTTCACTTTACTTTTAAAACTAACTACTTACTCTTTATTACTCTAATCTTATCAAAGTTCAAAACTGAAAAACTCAAATTACTTTTTCTTTCTTACTTTTCTTCTTCACTTTACTTTTAAAAAAAACTACTTACTCTTTATTACTCTAATCTTATCAAAGTTCAAAACTGAAAAACAGAAATTACTTTTTCTTTCTTACTTTTCTTCTTCACTTTATTTTTAAAACTAACTACTTACTCTTTATTACTCTAATCTTATCAAAGTTCAAAACTGAAAAACTAAAATAAACTCTTTCTTTCTTACTTTTCTTCTTCACTTTATTTTTAAAACTAACTACTTACTCTTTATTACTCTAATCTTATCAAAGTTCAAAACTTAAAAACTGATATTACTCTTTCTTTCTTACTTTTCTTCTTCACTTTATTTTTAAAACTAACTACTTACTCTTTATTACTCTAATCTTATCAAAGTTCAAAACTGAAAAACTCAAATAAACTCTTTCTTTCTTACTTTTTTTCTTCACTTTACTTTTAAAACTAACTACTTACTCTTTATTACTCTAATCTTATCAAAGTTCAAAACTGAAAAACTCAAATAAACTCTTTCTTTCTTACTTTTTTTCTTCACTTTACTTTTAAAACTAACTACTTACTCTTTATTACTCTAATCTTATCAAAGTTCAAAACTTAAAAACTGAAATTACTCTTTCTTTCTTACTTTTCTTCTTCACTTTACTTTTAAAACTAACTACTTACTCTTTATTACTCTAATCTTATCAAAGTTCAAAACTGAAAAACTAAAATAAACTCTTTCTTTCTTACTTTTCTTCTTCACTTTACTTTTAAAACTAACTACTTACACTTTATTACTCTAATCTTATCAAAGTTCAAAACTTAAAAACTGATATTTCTCTTTTTTTCTTACTTTTCTTCTTCACTTTACTTTTAAAACTAACTACTTACTCTTTATTACTCTAATCTTATCAAAGTTCAAAACTGAAAAACTCAAATTACTTTTTCTTTCTTACTTTTCTTCTTCACTTTACTTTTAAAAAAAACTACTTACTCTTTATTACTCTAATCTTATCAAAGTTCAAAACTGAAAAACAGAAATTACTTTTTCTTTCTTACTTTTCTTCTTCACTTTACTTTTAAAACTAACTACTTACTCTTTATTACTCTAATCTTATCAAAGTTCAAAACTGAAAAACTCAAATTACTTTTTCTTTCTTACTTTTCTTCTTCACTTTACTTTTAAAAAAAACTACTTACTCTTTATTACTCTAATCTTATCAAAGTTCAAAACTTGAAAACTGAAATTACTTTTTCTTTCTTACTTTTCTTCTTCACTTTATTTTTAAAACTAACTACTTACTCTTTATTACTTATCAAAGTTCAAAACGGAAAAACGTAAATAAACTCTTACTTTCTTACTTTTCTTCTTCACTTTACTTTTAAAACTAACTACTTACTCTTTATTACTCTAATCTTATCAAAGTTCAAAACTGAAAAACTGAAATTAATCTTTCTTTCTTACTTTTCTTCTTCACTTTACTTTTAAAACTAACTACTTACTCTTTATTACTCTAATCTTATCAAAGTTCAAAACTTAAAAACTGAAATTACTTTTTCTTTCTTACTTTTTTTCTTCACTTTACTTTTAAAACTAACTACTTACTCTTTATTACTCTTATCTTATCAAAGTTCAAAACTTAAAAACTGAAATTACTTTTTCTTTCTTACTTTTCTTCTTCACTTTACTTTTAAAACTAACTACTTACTCTTTATTACTCTTATCTTATCAAAGTTCAACACTTAAAAACTGAAATTACTTTTTCTTTCTTACTTTTCTTCTTCACTTTACTTTTAAAACTAACTACTTACTCTTTATTACTCTAATCTTATCAAAGTTCAAAACTTAAAAACTGAAATTACTTTTTCTTTCTTACTTTTCTTCTTCACTTTACTTTTAAAACTAACTACTTACTCTTTATTACTCTAATCTTATCAAAGTTCAAAACTTAAAAACTGAAATTACTTTTTCTTTCTTACTTTTTTTCTTCACTTTACTTTTAAAACTAACTACTAACTCTTTATTACTCTAATCTTATCAAAGTTCAAAACTTAAAAACTGAAATTACTTTTTCTTTCTTACTTTTCTTCTTCACTTTATTTTTAAATCTAACTACTTACTCTTTATTACTCTAATCTTATCAAAGTTCAAAACTTAAAAACTGAAATTACTTTTTCTTTCTTACTTTTTTTCTTCACTTTATTTTTAAAACTAACTACTTACTCTTTATTACTCTAATCTTATCAAAGTTCAAAACTGAAAAACTCAAATAAACTCTTTCTTTCTTACTTTTCTTCTTCACTTTACTTTTAAAACTAACTACTTACTCTTTATTACTCTTATCTTATCAAAGTTCAAAACTGAAAAACTCAAATAAACTCTTTCTTTCTTACTTTTTTTCTTCACTTTACTTTTAAAACTAACTACTTACTCTTTATTACTCTAATCTTATCAAAGTTCAAAACTGAAAAACTAAAATAAACTCTTTCTTTCTTACTTTTCTTCTTCACTTTATTTTTAAAACTAACTACTTACTCTTTATTACTCTAATCTTATCAAAGTTCAAAACTGAAAAACTGAAATAAACTCTTTCTTTCTTACTTTTCTTCTTCACTTTACTTTTAAAACTAACTACTTACTCTTTATTACTCTAATCTTATCAAAGTTCAAAACTGAAAAACTGAAATTACTTTTTCTTTCTTACTTTTCTTCTTCACTTTATTTTTAAAACTAACTACTTACTCTTTATTACTCTAATCTTATCAAAGTTCAAAACTGAAAAACTAAAATAAACTCTTTCTTTCTTACTTTTCTTCTTCACTTTACTTTTAAAACTAACTACTTACTCTTTATTACTCTAATCTTATCAAAGTTCAAAACTTAAAAACTGATATTACTCTTTCTTTCTTACTTTTCTTCTTCACTTTATTTTTAAAACTAACTACTTACTCTTTATTACTCTAATCTTATCAAAGTTCAAAACTGAAAAACTCAAATAAACTCTTTCTTTCTTACTTTTTTTCTTCACTTTATTTTTAAAACTAACTACTTACTCTTTATTACTCTAATCTTATCAAAGTTCAAAACTGAAAAACTAAAATAAACTCTTTCTTTCTTACTTTTCTTCTTCACTTTACTTTTAAAACAAACTACTTACTCTTTATTACTCTAATCTTATCAAAGTTCAAAACTTAAAAACTGAAATTACTCTTTCTTTCTTACTTTTCTTCTTCACTTTACTTTTAAAACTAACTACTTACTCTTTATTACTCTAATCTTATCAAAGTTCAAAACTGAAAAACTAAAATAAACTCTTTCTTTCTTACTTTTCTTCTTCACTTTATTTTTAAAACTAACTACTTACTCTTTATTACTCTAATCTTATCAAAGTTCAAAACTTAAAAACTGATATTACTCTTTCTTTCTTACTTTTCTTCTTCACTTTATTTTTAAAACTAACTACTTACTCTTTATTACTCTAATCTTATCAAAGTTCAAAACTGAAAAACTAAAATAAACTCTTTCTTTCTTACTTTTCTTCTTCACTTTATTTTTAAAACTAACTACTTACTCTTTATTACTCTAATCTTATCAAAGTTCAAAACTGAAAAACTAAAATAAACTCTTTCTTTCTTACTTTTCTTCTTCACTTTACTTTTAAAACAAACTACTTACTCTTTATTACTCTAATCTTATCAAAGTTCAAAACTTAAAAACTGAAATTACTCTTTCTTTCTTACTTTTCTTCTTCACTTTACTTTTAAAACTAACTACTTACTCTTTATTACTCTAATCTTATCAAAGTTCAAAACTGAAAAACTCAAATAAACTCTTTCTTTCTTACTTTTTTTCTTCACTTTACTTTTAAAACTAACTACTTACTCTTTATTACTCTAATCTTATCAAAGTTCAAAACTGAAAAACTAAAATAAACTCTTTCTTTCTTACTTTTCTTCTTCACTTTACTTTTAAAACTTACTACTAACTCTTTAGTACTCTAATCTTATAGAAGTTCAAAACTTAAAAACTGAAATTACTCTTTCTTTCTTACTTTTCTTCTTCACTTTACTTTTAAAACTAACTACTTACTCTTTATTACTCTAATCTTATCAAAGTTCAAAACTGAAAAACTAAAATAAACTCTTTCTTTCTTACTTTTCTTCTTCACTTTACTTTTAAAACAAACTACTTACTCTTTATTACTCTAATCTTATCAAAGTTCAAAACTGAAAAACTCAAATAAACTCTTTCTTTCTTACTTTTTTTCTTCACTTTACTTTTAAAACTAACTACTTACTCTTTATTACTCTAATCTTATCAAAGTTCAAAACTGAAAAACTAAAATAAACTCTTTCTTTCTTACTTTTCTTCTTCACTTTACTTTTAAAACAAACTACTTACTCTTTATTACTCTAATCTTATCAAAGTTCAAAACTTAAAAACTGAAATTACTCTTTCTTTCTTACTTTTCTTCTTCACTTTACTTTTAAAACTAACTACTTACTCTTTATTACTCTAATCTTATCAAAGTTCAAAACTGAAAAACTCAAATAAACTCTTTCTTTCTTACTTTTTTTCTTCACTTTACTTTTAAAACTAACTACTTACTCTTTATTACTCTAATCTTATCAAAGTTCAAAACTGAAAAACTAAAATAAACTCTTTCTTTCTTACTTTTCTTCTTCACTTTACTTTTAAAACTTACTACTTACTCTTTATTACTCTAATCTTATCAAAGTTCAAAACTGAAAAACTAAAATAAACTCTTTCTTTCTTACTTTTCTTCTTCACTTTACTTTTAAAACAAACTACTTACTCTTTATTACTCTAATCTTATCAAAGTTCAAAACTGAAAAACTAAAATAAACTCTTTCTTTCTTACTTTTCTTCTTCACTTTACTTTTAAAACAAACTACTTACTCTTTATTACTCTAATCTTATCAAAGTTCAAAACTGAAAAACAGAAATTACTTTTTCTTTCTTACTTTTCTTCTTCACTTTATTTTTAAAACTAACTACTTACTCTTTATTACTCTAATCTTATCAAAGTTCAAAACTGAAAAACTAAAATAAACTCTTTCTTTCTTACTTTTCTTCTTCACTTTATTTTTAAAACTAACTACTAACTCTTTATTACTCTAATCTTATCAAAGTTCAAAACTTAAAAACTGATATTTCTCTTTTCTTTCTTACTTTTCTTCTTCATTTTACTTTTAAAACTAACTACTTACTCTTTATTACTCTAATCTTATCAAAGTTCAAAACTGAAAAACTAAAATAAACTCTTTCTTTCTTACTTTTCTTCTTCACTTTACTTTTAAAACTAACTACTAACTCTTTATTACTCTAATCTTATCAAAGTTCAAAACTTAAAAACTGATATTTCTCTTTTCTTTCTTACTTTTCTTCTTCACTTTACTTTTAAAACTAACTACTTACTCTTTATTACTCTAATCTTATCAAAGTTCAAAACTTAAAAACTGATATTACTCTTTCTTTCTTACTTTTCTTCTTCACTTTATTTTTAAAACTAACTACTTACTCTTTATTACTCTAATCTTATCAAAGTTCAAAACTGAAAAACTCAAATAAACTATTTCTTTCTTACTTTTTTTCTTCACTTTATTTTTAAAACTAACTACTTACTCTTTATTACTCTAATCTTATCAAAGTTCAAAACTGAAAAACTAAAATAAATTCTTTCTTTCTTACTTTTCTTCTTCACTTTTTTTTTGAAAATAACTACTTACTCTTTATTACTCTAATCTTATCAAAGTTCAAAACTGAAAAACTAAAATAAACTCTTTCTTTCTTACTTTTCTTCTTCACTTTACTTTTAAAACTAACTACTTACACTTTATTACTCTAATCTTATCAAAGTTCAAAACTTGAAAACTGAAATTACTTTTTCTTTCTTACTTTTTTTCTTATCTTTATTTTTAAAACTTACTACTAACTCTTTAGTACTCTAATCTTATAGAAGTTCAAAACTTAAAAACTGAAATTACTCTTTCTTTCTTACTTTTCTTCTTCACTTTACTTTTAAAACTAACTACTTAATCTTTATTACTTATCAAAGTTCAAAACTTAAAAACTGAAATTACTTTTTCTTTCATACTTTTCTTCTTCACTTTATTTTTAAAACTAACTACTTACACTTTATTACTCTAATCTTATAGAAGTTCAAAACTTAAAAACTGAAATTACTTTTTCTTTCTTACTTTTCTTCTTAACTTTATTTTTAAAACTAACTACTTACTCTTTATTACTCTAATCTTATCAAAGTTCAAAACTTAAAAACTGAAATTAATCTTTCTTTCTTACTTTTCTTCTTCACTTTACTTTTAAAACTTACTACTAACTCTTTATTACTCTAATCTTATAGAAGTTCAAAACTTAAAAACTGAAATTACTTTTTCTTTCTTACTTTTCTTCTTCACTTTACTTTTAAAACTAACTACTTACTCTTTATTACTCTAATCTTATCAAAGTTCAAAACTGAAAAACTGATATTACTCTTTCTTTCTTACTTTTTTTCTTATCTTTATTTTTAAAACTAACTACTTACTCTTTATTACTCTAATCTTATCAAAGTTCAAAACTGAAAAACTCAAATAAACTCTTTATTTCTTACTTTTCTTCTTCACTTTACTTTTAAAACTAACTACTTACACTTTATTACTCTAATCTTATCAAAGTTCAAAACTGAAAAACTGAAATTACTTTTTCTTTCTTACTTTTCTTCTTCACTTTATTTTTAAAACTAACTACTTACTCTTTATTACTCTAATCTTATCAAAGTTCAAAACTGAAAAACTAAAATAAACTCTTTCTTTCTTACTTTTCTTCTTCACTTTATTTTTAAAACTAACTACTTACTCTTTATTACTCTAATCTTATCAAAGTTCAAAACTTAAAAACTGATATTACTCTTTCTTTCTTACTTTTCTTCTTCACTTTATTTTTAAAACTAACTACTTACTCTTTATTACTCTAATCTTATCAAAGTTCAAAACTGAAAAACTCAAATAAACTCTTTCTTTCTTACTTTTTTTCTTCACTTTACTTTTAAAACTAACTACTTACTCTTTATTACTCTAATCTTATCAAAGTTCAAAACTGAAAAACTAAAATAAACTCTTTCTTTCTTACTTTTCTTCTTCACTTTACTTTTAAAACAAACTACTTACTCTTTATTACTCTAATCTTATCAAAGTTCAAAACTGAAAAACTAAAATAAACTCTTTCTTTCTTACTTTTCTTCTTCACTTTACTTTTAAAACTAACTACTAACTCTTTATTACTCTAATCTTATCAAAGTTCAAAACTTAAAAACTGATATTTCTCTTTTCTTTCTTACTTTTCTTCTTAATTTTACTTTTAAAACTAACTACTTACTCTTTATTACTCTAATCTTATCAAAGTTCAAAACTGAAAAACTCAAATAAACTCTTTCTTTCTTACTTTTCTTCTTCACTTTACTTTTAAAACTAACTACTTACTCTTTATTACTCTAATCTTATCAAAGTTCAAAACTTAAAAACTGAAATTACTTTTTCTTTCTTACTTTTCTTCTTCACTTTATTTTTAAAACTAACTACTTACTCTTTATTACTCTAATCTTATCAAAGTTCAAAACTTAAAAACTGAAATTAATCTTTCTTTCTTACTTTTCTTCTTCACTTTACTTTTAAAACTTACTACTAACTCTTTAGTACTCTAATCTTATAGAAGTTCAAAACTTAAAAACTAAAATTACTCTTTCTTTCTTACTTTTCTTCTTCACTTTACTTTTAAAACTAACTACTTACTCTTTATTACTCTAATCTTATCAAAGTTCAAAACTTAAAAACTGATATTACTCTTTCTTTCTTACTTTTCTTCTTCACTTTATTTTTAAAACTAACTACTTACTCTTTATTACTCTAATCTTATCAAAGTTCAAAACTGAAAAACTCAAATAAACTATTTCTTTCTTACTTTTTTTCTTCACTTTATTTTTAAAACTAACTACTTACTCTTTATTACTCTAATCTTATCAAAGTTCAAAACTGAAAAACTAAAATAAATTCTTTCTTTCTTACTTTTCTTCTTCACTTTATTTTTAAAACTAACTACTTACTCTTTATTACTCTAATCTTATCAAAGTTCAAAACTGAAAAACTCAAATAAACTCTTTCTTTCTTACTTTTCTTCTTCACTTTACTTTTAAAACTAACTACTTACACTTTATTACTCTAATCTTATCAAAGTTCAAAACTTAAAAACTGAAATTACTTTTTCTTTCTTACTTTTTTTCTTATCTTTATTTTTAAAACTTACTACTAACTCTTTAGTACTCTAATCTTTTAGAAGTTCAAAACTTAAAAACTGAAATTACTCTTTCTTTCTTACTTTTCTTCTTCACTTTACTTTTAAAACTAACTACTTACACTTTATTACTCTAATCTTATCAAAGTTCAAAACTTGAAAACTGAAATTACTTTTTCTTTCTTACTTTTTTTCTTAACTTTATTTTTAAAACTAACTACTTACTCTTTATTACTCTAATCTTATCAAAGTTCAAAACTTAAAAACTGAAATTAATCTTTCTTTCTTACTTTTCTTCTTCACTTTACTTTTAAAACTTACTACTAACTCTTTATTACTCTAATCTTATAGAAGTTCAAAACTTAAAAACTGAAATTACTTTTTCTTTCTTACTTTTCTTCTTCACTTTACTTTTAAAACTAACTACTTACTCTTTATTACTCTAATCTTATCAAAGTTCAAAACTGAAAAACTGATATTACTCTTTCTTTCTTACTTTTTTTCTTATCTTTATTTTTAAAACTAACTACTTACTCTTTATTACTCTAATCTTATCAAAGTTCAAAACTGAAAAACTCAAATAAACTCTTTCTTTCTTACTTTTTTTCTTATCTTTATTTTTAAAACTAACTACTTACTCTTTATTACTCTAATCTTATCAAAGTTCAAAACTGAAAAACTCAAATAAACTCTTTCTTTCTTACTTTTCTTCTTCACTTTACTTTTAAAACTAACTACTTACTCTTTATTACTCTAATCTTATCAAAGTTCAAAACTTAAAAACTGAAATTACTTTTTCTTTCTTACTTTTCTTCTTCACTTTACTTTTAAAACTTACTACTAACTCTTTATTACTCTAATCTTATAGAAGTTCAAAACTTAAAAACTGAAATTACTCTTTCTTTCTTACTTTTCTTCTTCACTTTACTTTTAAAACTAACTACTTACTCTTTATTACTCTAATCTTATCAAAGTTCAAAACTGAAAAACTCAAATAAACTCTTTCTTTCTTACTTTTCTTCTTCACTTTACTTTTAAAACAAACTACTTACTCTTTATTACTCTAATCTTATCAAAGTTCAAAACTTAAAAACTGAAATTACTTTTTCTTTCTTACTTTTCTTCTTCACTTTATTTTTAAAACTAACTACTTACTCTTTATTACTCTAATCTTATAAAAGTTCAAAACTGAAAAACTAAAATAAACTCTTTCTTTCTTACTTTTCTTCTTCACTTTACTTTTAAAACTAACTACTAACTCTTTATTACTCTAATCTTATCAAAGTTCAAAACTTAAAAACTGATATTTCTCTTTTCTTTCTTACTTTTCTTCTTAATTTTACTTTTAAAACTAACTACTTACTCTTTATTACTCTAATCTTATCAAAGTTCAAAACTGAAAAACTCAAATAAACTCTTTCTTTCTTACTTTTCTTCTTCACTTTACTTTTAAAACTAACTACTTACTCTTTATTACTCTAATCTTATCAAAGTTCAAAACTTAAAAACTGAAATTACTTTTTCTTTCTTACTTTTCTTCTTCACTTTATTTTTAAAACTAACTACTTACTCTTTATTACTCTAATCTTATCAAAGTTCAAAACTTAAAAACTGAAATTAATCTTTCTTTCTTACTTTTCTTCTTCACTTTACTTTTAAAACTTACTACTAACTCTTTAGTACTCTAATCTTATAGAAGTTCAAAACTTAAAAACTAAAATTACTCTTTCTTTCTTACTTTTCTTCTTCACTTTACTTTTAAAACTAACTACTTACTCTTTATTACTCTAATCTTATCAAAGTTCAAAACTTAAAAACTGATATTACTCTTTCTTTCTTACTTTTCTTCTTCACTTTACTTTTAAAACTAACTACTTACTCTTTATTACTCTAATCTTATCAAAGTTCAAAACTTAAAAACTGATATTACTCTTTCTTTCTTACTTTTCTTCTTCACTTTATTTTTAAAACTAACTACTTACTCTTTATTACTCTAATCTTATCAAAGTTCAAAACTGAAAAACTCAAATAAACTATTTCTTTCTTACTTTTTTTCTTCACTTTATTTTTAAAACTAACTACTTACTCTTTATTACTCTAATCTTATCAAAGTTCAAAACTGAAAAACTAAAATAAATTCTTTCTTTCTTACTTTTCTTCTTCACTTTATTTTAGAAAATAACTACTTACTCTTTATTACTCTAATCTTATCAAAGTTCAAAACTGAAAAACTCAAATAAACTCTTTCTTTCTTACTTTTCTTCTTCACTTTACTTTTAAAACTAACTACTTACACTTTATTACTCTAATCTTATCAAAGTTCAAAACTTAAAAACTGAAATTACTTTTTCTTTCTTACTTTTCTTCTTCACTTTACTTTTAAAACTTACTACTAACTCTTTATTACTCTAATCTTATAGAAGTTCAAAACTTAAAAACTGAAATTACTCTTTCTTTCTTACTTTTCTTCTTCACTTTACTTTTAAAACTAACTACTTACTCTTTATTACTCTAATCTTATCAAAGTTCAAAACTGAAAAACTCAAATAAACTCTTTCTTTCTTACTTTTCTTCTTCACTTTACTTTTAAAACAAACTACTTACTCTTTATTACTCTAATCTTATCAAAGTTCAAAACTTAAAAACTGAAATTACTTTTTCTTTCTTACTTTTCTTCTTCACTTTATTTTTAAAACTAACTACTTACTCTTTATTACTCTAATCTTATAAAAGTTCAAAACTGAAAAACTAAAATAAACTCTTTCTTTCTTACTTTTCTTCTTCACTTTACTTTTAAAACTAACTACTAACTCTTTATTACTCTAATCTTATCAAAGTTCAAAACTTAAAAACTGATATTTCTCTTTTCTTTCTTACTTTTCTTCTTCACTTTATTTTTAAAACTAACTACTTACTCTTTATTACTCTAATCTTATCAAAGTTCAAAACTGAAAAACTCAAATAAACTCTTTCTTTCTTACTTTTCTTCTTCACTTTACTTTTAAAACTAACTACTTACTCTTTATTACTCTAATCTTATCAAAGTTCAAAACTTAAAAACTGAAATTACTTTTTCTTTCTTACTTTTCTTCTTCACTTTATTTTTAAAACTAACTACTTACTCTTTATTACTCTAATCTTATCAAAGTTCAAAACTTAAAAACTGATATTTCTCTTTTCTTTCTTACTTTTCTTCTTCATTTTACTTTTAAAACTAACTACTTACTCTTTATTACTCTAATCTTATCAAAGTTCAAAACTGAAAAACTAAAATAAACTCTTTCTTTCTTACTTTTCTTCTTCACTTTACTTTTAAAACTAACTACTAACTCTTTATTACTCTAATCTTATCAAAGTTCAAAACTTAAAAACTGATATTTCTCTTTTCTTTCTTACTTTTCTTCTTCACTTTATTTTTAAAACTAACTACTTACTCTTTATTACTAATCAAAGTTCAAAACGGAAAAACGTAAAAAAACTCTTACTTTCTTACTTTTCTTCTTCACTTTATTTTTAAATCTAACTACTTAATTTTTATTACTCTAATCTTATCAAAGTTCAAAACTTAAAAACTGATATTTCTCTTTTCTTTCTTACTTTTCTTCTTCATTTTACTTTTAAAACTAACTACTTACTCTTTATTACTCTAATCTTATCAAAGTTCAAAACTGAAAAACTGAAATAAACTCTTTCTTTCTTACTTTTCTTCTTCACTTTACTTTTAAAACTAACTACTTACTCTTTATTACTTATCAAAGTTCAAAACTTAAAAACTGAAATTACTTTTTCTTTCTTACTTTTCTTCTTCACTTTATTTTTAAAACTAACTACTTACTCTTTATTACTCTAATCTTATCAAAGTTCAAAACTTAAAAACTGATATTTCTCTTTTTTTCTTACTTTTCTTCTTCACTTTTTTTTTAAAACTAACTACTTACTCTTTATTACTCTAATCTTATCAAAGTTCAAAACTGAAAAACTCAAATAAACTCTTTCTTTCTTACTTTTCTTCTTCACTTTACTTTTAAAACTAACTACTTACTCTTTATTACTTATCAAAGTTCAAAACTTAAAAACTGAAATTACTTTTTCTTTCTTACTTTTCTTCTTCACTTTACTTTTAAAACTAACTACTTACTCTTTATTACTCTAATCTTATCAAAGTTCAAAACTTAAAAACTGAAATAAACTCTTTCTTTCTTACTTTTCTTCTTCACTTTACTTTTAAAACTAACTACTTACTCTTTATTACTCTAATCTTATCAAAGTTCAAAACTGAAAAACTAAAATTACTCTTTCTTTCTTACTTTTCTTCTTCACTTTACTTTTAAAACTAACTACTTACTCTTTATTACTTATCAAAGTTCAAAACTTAAAAACTGAAATTACTTTTTCTTTCTTACTTTTCTTCTTCACTTTACTTTTAAAACTAACTACTTACTCTTTATTACTCTAATCTTATCAAAGTTCAAAACTTAAAAACTGAAATAAACTTTTTCTTTCTTACTTTTCTTCTTCACTTTACTTTTAAAACTTACTACTAACTCTTTATTACTCTAATCTTATAGAAGTTCAAAACTTAAAAACTAAAATTACTCTTTCTTTCTTACTTTTCTTCTTCACTTTATTTTTAAAACTAACTACTTACTCTTTATTACTCTAATCTTATCAAAGTTCAAAACTTAAAAACTGAAATTACTCTTTCTTTCTTACTTTTCTTCTTCACTTTATTTTTAAAACTAACTACTAACTCTTTATTACTCTAATCTTATCAAAGTTCAAAACTGAAAAACTGATATTTCTCTTTTCTTTCTTACTTTTCTTCTTCACTTTACTTTTAAAACTAACTACTTACTCTTTATTACTCTAATCTTATCAAAGTTCAAAACTTAAAAACTGATATTACTCTTTCTTTCTTACTTTTCTTCTTCACTTTATTTTTAAAACTAACTACTTACTCTTTATTACTCTAATCTTATCAAAGTTCAAAACTGAAAAACTCAAATAAACTCTTTCTTTCTTACTTTTTTTCTTCACTTTATTTTTAAAACTAACTACTTACTCTTTATTACTCTAATCTTATCAAAGTTCAAAACTGAAAAACTAAAATAAACTCTTTCTTTCTTACTTTTCTTCTTCACTTTATTTTTAAAACTAACTACTAACTCTTTATTACTCTAATCTTATCAAAGTTCAAAACTGAAAAACTGATATTTCTCTTTTCTTTCTTACTTTTCTTCTTCACTTTACTTTTAAAACTAACTACTTACACTTTATTACTCTAATCTTATCAAAGTTCAAAACTTAAAAACTGATATTTCTCTTTTTTTCTTACTTTTCTTCTTCACTTTACTTTTAAAACTAACTACTTACTCTTTATTACTTATCAAAGTTTAAAGTGGAAAAACATAAATAAACTCTTTTTTTCTTACTTTTTTCTTCACTTTACTTTTAAATCTAACTACTTACTTTTTATTTTTTATCAAAGTTCAAAACTTAAAAACTGAAATTACTTTTTCTTTCTTACTTTTTTTCTTCACTTTATTTTTAAAACTAACTACTTACTCTTTATTACTCTAATCTTATCAAAGTTCAAAACTGAAAAACTCAAATAAACTCTTTTTTTCTTACTTTTCTTCTTCACTTTACTTTTAAAACTTACTACTAACTCTTTAGTACTCTAATCTTATCAAAGTTCAAAACTTAAAAACTCAAATTAATCTTTCTTTCTTACTTTTTTTCTTCACTTTACTTTTAAAACTAACTACTTACTCTTTATTACTCTAATCTTATCAAAGATCAAAACTTAAAAACTGAAATTACTTTTTCTTTCTTACTTTTCTTCTTCACTTTACTTTTAAAACTAATTACTTACTCTTTATTACTCTAATCTTATCAAAGTTCAAAACTTAAAAACTCAAATAAACTCTTTCTTTCTTACTTTTCTTCTTCACTTTACTTTTAAAACTAACTACTTACACTTTATTACTCTAATCTTATCAAAGTTCAAAACTTAAAAACTGATATTTCTCTTTTCTTTCTTACTTTTCTTCTTCACTTTACTTTTAAAACTAACTACTTACTCTTTATTACTCTAATCTTATCAAAGTTCAAAACTTAAAAACTGAAATTACTCTTTCTTTCTTACTTTTCTTCTTCACTTTATTTTTAAAACTAACTACTTACTCTTTATTACTCTAATCTTATCAAAGTTCAAAACTGAAAAACTCAAATAAACTCTTTCTTTCTTACTTTTAATCTTCACTTTACTTTTAAAACTAACTACTTACTCTTTATTACTCTAATCTTATAAAAGTTCAAAACTGAAAAACTCAAATAAACTCTTTCTTTCTTACTTTTAATCTTCACTTTACTTTTAAAACTAACTACTTACTCTTTATTACTCTAATCTTATCAAAGTTCAAAACTTAAAAACTGAAATTAATCTTTCTTTCTTACTTTTCTTCTTCACTTTATTTTTAAAACTAACTACTTACACTTTATTACTCTAATCTTATCAAAGTTCAAAACTTAAAAACTGATATTTCTCTTTTTTTCTTACTTTTCTTCTTCACTTTACTTTTAAAACTAACTACTTACTCTTTATTACTTATCAAAGTTTAAAGTGGAAAAACATAAATAAACTCTTTTTTTCTTACTTTTTTCTTCACTTTACTTTTAAATCTAACTACTTACTTTTTATTTTTTATCAAAGTTCAAAACTTAAAAACTGAAATTACTTTTTCTTTCTTACTTTTTTTCTTCACTTTATTTTTAAAACTAACTACTTACTCTTTATTACTCTAATCTTATCAAAGTTCAAAACTGAAAAACTCAAATAAACTCTTTTTTTCTTACTTTTCTTCTTCACTTTACTTTTAAAACTAACTACTTACTCTTTATTACTCTAATCTTATCAAAGTTCAAAACTTAAAAACTCAAATTAATCTTTCTTTCTTACTTTTTTTCTTCACTTTACTTTTAAAACTAACTACTTACTCTTTATTACTCTAATCTTATCAAAGATCAAAACTTAAAAACTCAAATAAACTCTTTCTTTCTTACTTTTCTTCTTCACTTTACTTTTAAAACTAACTACTTACACTTTATTACTCTAATCTTATCAAAGTTCAAAACTTAAAAACTGATATTTTTCTTTTCTTTCTTACTTTTCTTCTTCACTTTACTTTTAAAACTAACTACTTACTCTTTATTACTCTAATCTTATCAAAGTTCAAAACTTAAAAACTGAAATTACTCTTTCTTTCTTACTTTTCTTCTTCACTTTATTTTTAAAACTAACTACTTACTCTTTATTACTCTAATCTTATCAAAGTTCAAAACTGAAAAACTCAAATAAACTCTTTCTTTCTTACTTTTAATCTTCACTTTACTTTTAAAACTAACTACTTACTCTTTATTACTCTAATCTTATAAAAGTTCAAAACTTAAAAACTGAAATTAATCTTTCTTTCTTACTTTTCTTCTTCAATTTACTTTTAAAACTAATTACTTACTCTTTATTACTCTAATCTTATCAAAGTTCAAAACTTAAAAACTGATATTTCTCTTTTTTTCTTACTTTTCTTCTTCACTTTACTTTTAAAACTAACTACTTACACTTTATTACTCTAATCTTATCAAAGTTCAAAACTTAAAAACTCAAATAAACTCTTTCTTTCTTACTTTTCTTCTTCACTTTTTTTTTAAAACTAACTACTTACTCTTTATTACTCTAATCTTATCAAAGTTCAAAACTTGAAAACTGAAATTACTTTTTCTTTCTTACTTTTTTTCTTAACTTTATTTTTAAAACTAACTACTTACTCTTTATTACTCTAATCTTATCAAAGTTCAAAACTTAAAAACTGAAATTAATCTTTCTTTCTTACTTTTCTTCTTCACTTTACTTTTAAAACTAACTACTTACTCTTTATTACTCTAATCTTATCAAAGTTCAAAACTTAAAAACTCAAATAAACTCTTTCTTTCTTACTTTTCTTCTTCACTTTACTTTTAAAACTAACTACTTACTCTTTATTACTCTAATCTTATCAAAGTTCAAAACTTAAAAACTGAAATTACTCTTTCTTTCTTACTTTTCTTCTTCACTTTATTTTTAAAACTAACTACTTACTCTTTATTACTCTAATCTTATCAAAGTTCAAAACTGAAAAACTCAAATAAACTCTTTCTTTCTTACTTTTCTTCTTCACTTTACTTTTAAAACTAACTACTTACTCTTTATTACTCTAATCTTATCAAAGATCAAAACTTAAAAACTGAAATTACTTTTTCTTTCTTACTTTACTTCTTCACTTTACTTTTAAAACTAATTACTTACTCTTTATTACTCTAATCTTATCAAAGTTCAAAACTTAAAAACTCAAATAAACTCTTTCTTTCTTACTTTTCTTCTTCACTTTACTTTTAAAACTAACTACTTACTCTTTATTACTCTAATCTTATCAAAGTTCAAAACTTAAAAACTGAAATTACTCTTTCTTTCTTACTTTTCTTCTTCACTTTATTTTTAAAACTAACTACTTACTCTTTATTACTCTAATCTTATCAAAGTTCAAAACTGAAAAACTCAAATAAACTCTTTCTTTCTTACTTTTCTTCTTCACTTTACTTTTAAAACTAACTACTTACTCTTTATTACTCTAATCTTATCAAAGATCAAAACTTAAAAACTGAAATTACTTTTTCTTTCTTACTTTACTTCTTCACTTTACTTTTAAAACTAATTACTTACTCTTTATTACTCTAATCTTATCAAAGTTCAAAACTTAAAAACTCAAATAAACTCTTTCTTTCTTACTTTTCTTCTTCACTTTACTTTTAAAACTAACTACTTACTCTTTATTACTCTAATCTTATCAAAGTTCAAAACTTAAAAACTGAAATTACTCTTTCTTTCTTACTTTTCTTCTTCACTTTATTTTTAAAACTAACTACTTACTCTTTATTACTCTAATCTTATCAAAGTTCAAAACTGAAAAACTCAAATAAACTCTTTCTTTCTTACTTTTAATCTTCACTTTACTTTTAAAACTAACTACTTACTCTTTATTACTCTAATCTTATAAAAGTTCAAAACTTAAAAACTGAAATTAATCTTTCTTTCTTACTTTTCTTCTTCAATTTACTTTTAAAACTAACTACTTACTCTTTATTACTCTAATCTTATCAAAGTTCAAAACTTAAAAACTGATATTTCTCTTTTTTTCTTACTTTTCTTCTTCACTTTACTTTTAAAACTAACTACTTACACTTTATTACTCTAATCTTATCAAAGTTCAAAACTGAAAAACTGAAATTACTCTTTCTTTCTTACTTTTCTTCTTCACTTTACTTTTAAAACTAACTACTTACACTTTATTACTCTAATCTTATCAAAGTTCAAAACTTAAAAACTGATATTTCTCTTTTTTTCTTACTTTTCTTCTTCACTTTACTTTTAAAACTAACTACTTACTCTTTATTACTTATCAAAGTTTAAAGTGGAAAAACATAAATAAACTCTTTTTTTCTTACTTTTTTCTTCACTTTACTTTTAAATCTAACTACTTACTTTTTATTTTTTATCAAAGTTCAAAACTTAAAAACTGAAATTACTTTTTCTTTCTTACTTTTTTTCTTCACTTTATTTTTAAAACTAACTACTTACTCTTTATTACTCTAATCTTATCAAAGTTCAAAACTGAAAAACTCAAATAAACTCTTTCTTTCTTACTTTTAATCTTCACTTTACTTTTAAAACTAACTACTTACTCTTTATTACTCTAATCTTATAAAAGTTCAAAACTTAAAAACTGAAATTAATCTTTCTTTCTTACTTTTCTTCTTCAATTTACTTTTAAAACTAACTACTTACTCTTTATTACTCTAATCTTATCAAAGTTCAAAACTTAAAAACTGAAATTAATCTTTCTTTCTTACTTTTCTTCTTCACTTTATTTTTAAAACTAACTACTTACACTTTATTACTCTAATCTTATCAAAGTTCAAAACTTAAAAACTGATATTTCTCTTTTTTTCTTACTTTTCTTCTTCACTTTACTTTTAAAACTAACTACTTACTCTTTATTACTTATCAAAGTTTAAAGTGGAAAAACATAAATAAACTCTTTTTTTCTTACTTTTTTTTTCACTTTACTTTTAAATCTAACTACTTACTTTTTATTTTTTATCAAAGTTCAAAACTTAAAAACTGAAATTACTTTTTCTTTCTTACTTTTTTTCTTCACTTTATTTTTAAAACTAACTACTTACTCTTTATTACTCTAATCTTATCAAAGTTCAAAACTGAAAAACTCAAATAAACTCTTTTTTTCTTACTTTTCTTCTTCACTTTACTTTTAAAACTAACTACTTACTCTTTATTACTCTAATCTTATCAAAGTTCAAAACTTAAAAACTCAAATTAATCTTTCTTTCTTACTTTTTTTCTTCACTTTACTTTTAAAACTAACTACTTACTCTTTATTACTCTAATCTTATCAAAGATCAAAACTTAAAAACTGAAATTACTTTTTCTTTCTTACTTTTCTTCTTCACTTTACTTTTAAAACTAATTACTTACTCTTTATTACTCTCATCTTATCAAAGTTCAAAACTTAAAAACTCAAATAAACTCTTTCTTTCTTACTTTTCTTCTTCACTTTACTTTTAAAACTAACTACTTACACTTTATTACTCTAATCTTATCAAAGTTCAAAACTTAAAAACTGATATTTTTCTTTTCTTTCTTACTTTTCTTCTTCACTTTACTTTTAAAACTAACTACTTACTCTTTATTACTCTAATCTTATCAAAGTTCAAAACTTAAAAACTGAAATTACTCTTTCTTTCTTACTTTTCTTCTTCACTTTATTTTTAAAACTAACTACTTACTCTTTATTACTCTAATCTTATCAAAGTTCAAAACTGAAAAACTCAAATAAACTCTTTCTTTCTTACTTTTAATCTTCACTTTACTTTTAAAACTAACTACTTACTCTTTATTACTCTAATCTTATAAAAGTTCAAAACTTAAAAACTGAAATTAATCTTTCTTTCTTACTTTTCTTCTTCAATTTACTTTTAAAACTAATTACTTACTCTTTATTACTCTAATCTTATCAAAGTTCAAAACTTAAAAACTGATATTTCTCTTTTTTTCTTACTTTTCTTCTTCACTTTACTTTTAAAACTAACTACTTACACTTTATTACTCTAATCTTATCAAAGTTCAAAACTTAAAAACTCAAATAAACTCTTTCTTTCTTACTTTTCTTCTTCACTTTTTTTTTAAAACTAACTACTTACTCTTTATTACTCTAATCTTATCAAAGTTCAAAACTTGAAAACTGAAATTACTTTTTCTTTCTTACTTTTTTTCTTAACTTTATTTTTAAAACTAACTACTTACTCTTTATTACTCTAATCTTATCAAAGTTCAAAACTTAAAAACTGAAATTAATCTTTCTTTCTTACTTTTCTTCTTCACTTTACTTTTAAAACTAACTACTTACTCTTTATTACTCTAATCTTATCAAAGTTCAAAACTTAAAAACTCAAATAAACTCTTTCTTTCTTACTTTTCTTCTTCACTTTACTTTTAAAACTAACTACTTACTCTTTATTACTCTAATCTTATCAAAGTTCAAAACTTAAAAACTGAAATTACTCTTTCTTTCTTACTTTTCTTCTTCACTTTATTTTTAAAACTAACTACTTACTCTTTATTACTCTAATCTTATCAAAGTTCAAAACTGAAAAACTCAAATAAACTCTTTCTTTCTTACTTTTCTTCTTCACTTTACTTTTAAAACTAACTACTTACTCTTTATTACTCTAATCTTATCAAAGATCAAAACTTAAAAACTGAAATTACTTTTTCTTTCTTACTTTACTTCTTCACTTTACTTTTAAAACTAATTACTTACTCTTTATTACTCTAATCTTATCAAAGTTCAAAACTTAAAAACTCAAATAAACTCTTTCTTTCTTACTTTTCTTCTTCACTTTACTTTTAAAACTAACTACTTACTCTTTATTACTCTAATCTTATCAAAGTTCAAAACTTAAAAACTGAAATTACTCTTTCTTTCTTACTTTTCTTCTTCACTTTATTTTTAAAACTAACTACTTACTCTTTATTACTCTAATCTTATCAAAGTTCAAAACTGAAAAACTCAAATAAACTCTTTCTTTCTTACTTTTCTTCTTCACTTTACTTTTAAAACTAACTACTTACTCTTTATTACTCTAATCTTATCAAAGATCAAAACTTAAAAACTGAAATTACTTTTTCTTTCTTACTTTACTTCTTCACTTTACTTTTAAAACTAATTACTTACTCTTTATTACTCTAATCTTATCAAAGTTCAAAACTTAAAAACTCAAATAAACTCTTTCTTTCTTACTTTTCTTCTTCACTTTACTTTAAAACTAACTACTTACTCTTTATTACTCTAATCTTATCAAAGTTCAAAACTTAAAAACTGAAATTACTCTTTCTTTCTTACTTTTCTTCTTCACTTTATTTTTAAAACTAACTACTTACTCTTTATTACTCTAATCTTATCAAAGTTCAAAACTGAAAAACTCAAATAAACTCTTTCTTTCTTACTTTTAATCTTCACTTTACTTTTAAAACTAACTACTTACTCTTTATTACTCTAATCTTATAAAAGTTCAAAACTTAAAAACTGAAATTAATCTTTCTTTCTTACTTTTCTTCTTCAATTTACTTTTAAAACTAACTACTTACTCTTTATTACTCTAATCTTATCAAAGTTCAAAACTTAAAAACTGATATTTCTCTTTTTTTCTTACTTTTCTTCTTCACTTTACTTTTAAAACTAACTACTTACACTTTATTACTCTAATCTTATCAAAGTTCAAAACTGAAAAACTGAAATTACTCTTTCTTTCTTACTTTTCTTCTTCACTTTACTTTTAAAACTAACTACTTACACTTTATTACTCTAATCTTATCAAAGTTCAAAACTTAAAAACTGATATTTCTCTTTTTTTCTTACTTTTCTTCTTAACTTTATTTTTAAAACTAACTACTTACTCTTTATTACTCTAATCTTATCAAAGTTCAAAACTTGAAAACTGAAATTACTTTTTCTTTCTTACTTTTTTTCTTAACTTTATTTTTAAAACTTACTACTTACTCTTTATTACTCTAATCTTATCAAAGTTCAAAACTTAAAAACTGAAATTAATCTTTCTTTCTTACTTTTAATCTTCACTTTACTTTTAAAACTAACTACTTACTCTTTATTACTCTAATCTTATCAAAGTTCAAAACTTAAAAACTGATATTTCTCTTTTTTTCTTACTTTTCTTCTTCACTTTTTTTTTAAAACTAACTACTTACTCTTTATTACTCTAATCTTATCAAAGTTCAAAACTTAAAAACTGAAATTACTTTTTCTTTCTTACTTTTCTTCTTCAATTTACTTTTAAAACTAACTACTTACTCTTTATTACTCTAATCTTATCAAAGTTCAAAACTTAAAAACTGATATTTCTCTTTTTTTCTTACTTTTCTTCTTCACTTTATTTTTAAAACTAACTACTTACTCTTTATTACTCTAATCTTATAGAAGTTCAAAACTGAAAAACTCAAATAAACTCTTTCTTTCTTACTTTTAATCTTCACTTTACTTTTAAAACTAACTACTTACTCTTTATTACTCTAATCTTATAAAAGTTCAAAACTTAAAAACTGAAATTAATCTTTCTTTCTTACTTTTCTTCTTCAATTTACTTTTAAAACTAACTACTTACTCTTTATTACTCTAATCTTATCAAAGTTCAAAACTTAAAAACTTAAATTACTTTTTCTTTCTTACTTTTTTTCTTAACTTTATTTTTAAAACTAACTACTTACTCTTTATTACTCTAATCTTATCAAAGTTCAAAACTTAAAAACTGAAATTAATCTTTCTTTCTTACTTTTCTTCTTCAATTTACTTTTAAAACTAACTACTTACTCTTTATTACTCTAATCTTATCAAAGTTCAAAACTTAAAAACTGATATTTCTCTTTTTTTCTTACTTTTCTTCTTCACTTTATTTTTAAAACTAACTACTTACTCTTTATTACTCTAATCTTATAGAAGTTCAAAACTGAAAAACTCAAATAAACTCTTTCTTTCTTACTTTTAATCTTCACTTTACTTTTAAAACTAACTACTTACTCTTTATTACTCTAATCTTATAAAAGTTCAAAACTTAAAAACTGAAATTAATCTTTCTTTCTTACTTTTCTTCTTCAATTTACTTTTAAAACTAACTACTTACTCTTTATTACTCTAATCTTATCAAAGTTCAAAACTTAAAAACTGAAATTACTTTTTCTTTCTTACTTTTTTTCTTAACTTTATTTTTAAAACTAACTACTTACTCTTTATTACTCTAATCTTATCAAAGTTCAAAACTTAAAAACTGATATTTCTCTTTTTTTCTTACTTTTCTTCTTCACTTTACTTTTAAAACTAACTACTTACACTTTATTACTCTAATCTTATCAAAGTTCAAAACTGAAAAACTGAAATTACTCTTTCTTTCTTACTTTTCTTCTTCACTTTACTTTTAAAACTAACTACTTACACTTTATTACTCTAATCTTATCAAAGTTCAAAACTTAAAAACTGATATTTCTCTTTTTTTCTTACTTTTCTTCTTAACTTTATTTTTAAAACTAACTACTTACTCTTTATTACTCTAATCTTATCAAAGTTCAAAACTTGAAAACTGAAATTACTTTTTCTTTCTTACTTTTTTTCTTAACTTTATTTTTAAAACTTACTACTTACTCTTTATTACTCTAATCTTATCAAAGTTCAAAACTTAAAAACTGAAATTAATCTTTCTTTCTTACTTTTCTTCTTCACTTTACTTTTAAAACTAACTACTTACTCTTTATTACTCTAATCTTATCAAAGTTCAAAACTTAAAAACTGATATTTCTCTTTTTTTCTTACTTTTCTTCTTCACTTTTTTTTTAAAACTAACTACTTACTCTTTATTACTCTAATCTTATCAAAGTTCAAAACTTAAAAACTGAAATTACTTTTTCTTTCTTACTTTTCTTCTTCAATTTACTTTTAAAACTAACTACTTACTCTTTATTACTCTAATCTTATCAAAGTTCAAAACTTAAAAACTGATATTTCTCTTTTTTTCTTACTTTTCTTCTTCACTTTATTTTTAAAACTAACTACTTACTCTTTATTACTCTAATCTTATCAAAGTTCAAAACTGAAAAACTCAAATAAACTCTTTCTTTCTTACTTTTAATCTTCACTTTACTTTTAAAACTAACTACTTACTCTTTATTACTCTAATCTTATAAAAGTTCAAAACTTAAAAACTGAAATTAATCTTTCTTTCTTACTTTTCTTCTTCAATTTACTTTTAAAACTAACTACTTACTCTTTATTACTCTAATCTTATCAAAGTTCAAAACTTAAAAACTGAAATTACTTTTTCTTTCTTACTTTTTTTCTTAACTTTATTTTTAAAACTAACTACTTACTCTTTATTACTCTAATCTTATCAAAGTTCAAAACTTAAAAACTGAAATTAATCTTTCTTTCTTACTTTTCTTCTTCACTTTACTTTTAAAACTAACTACTTACTCTTTATTACTCTAATCTTATCAAAGTTCAAAACTTAAAAACTGAAATTACTCTTTCTTTCTTACTTTTCTTCTTCACTTTACTTTTAAAACAAACTACTTACTCTTTATTACTCTAATCTTATCAAAGTTCAAAACTTAAAAACTGAAATTAATCTTTCTTTCTTACTTTTAATCTTCACTTTACTTTTAAAACTAACTACTTACTCTTTATTACTCTAATCTTATCAAAGTTCAAAACTTAAAAACTGATATTTCTCTTTTTTTCTTACTTTTCTTCTTCACTTTTTTTTTAAAACTAACTACTTACTCTTTATTACTCTAATCTTATCAAAGTTCAAAACTTAAAAACTGAAATTACTTTTTCTTTCTTACTTTTCTTCTTCAATTTACTTTTAAAACTAACTACTTACTCTTTATTACTCTAATCTTATCAAAGTTCAAAACTTAAAAACTGATATTTCTCTTTTTTTCTTACTTTTCTTCTTCACTTTATTTTTAAAACTAACTACTTACTCTTTATTACTCTAATCTTATAGAAGTTCAAAACTTAAAAACTGAAATTAATCTTTCTTTCTTACTTTTCTTCTTCACTTTACTTTTAAAACTAACTACTTACACTTTATTACTCTAATCTTATCAAAGTTCAAAACTTAAAAACTGATATTTCTCTTTTTTTCTTACTTTTCTTCTTCACTTTACTTTTAAAACTAACTACTTACTCTTTATTACTTATCAAAGTTTAAAGTGGAAAAACATAAATAAACTCTTTTTTTCTTACTTTTTTCTTCACTTTACTTTTAAATCTAACTACTTACTTTTTATTACTTATCAAAGTTCAAAACTTAAAAACTGAAATTACTTTTTCTTTCTTACTTTTCTTCTTCACTTTACTTTTAAAACTAACTACTTACTCTTTATTACTCTAATCTTATCAAAGTTCAAAACTGAAAAACTCAAATAAACTCTTTCTTTCTTATTTTCTTCTTCACTTTACTTTTAAAACTAACTACTTACTCTTTATTACTCTAATCTTATCAAAGTTCAAAACTTGAAAACTGAAATTACTTTTTCTTTCTTACTTTTTTTCTTCACTTTACTTTTAAAACTAACTACTTACTCTTTATTACTCTAATCTTATCAAAGTTCAAAACTTAAAAACTGATATTACTCTTTCTTTCTTACTTTTCTTCTTCACTTTACTTTTAAAACTAACTACTTACTCTTTATTACTCTAATCTTATCAAAGATCAAAACTTAAAAACTGAAATTACTTTTTCTTTCTTACTTTTCTTCTTCACTTTACTTTTAAAACTAACTACTTACTCTTTATTACTCTAATCTTATCAAAGTTCAAAACTTGAAAACTGAAATTACTTTTTCTTTCTTACTTTTTTTCTTCACTTTACTTTTAAAACTAACTACTTACTCTTTATTACTCTAATCTTATCAAAGTTCAAAACTTAAAAACTCAAATTAATCTTTCTTTCTTACTTTTTTTCTTCACTTTACTTTTAAAACTAACTACTTACTCTTTATTACTCTAATCTTATCAAAGATCAAAACTTAAAAACTGAAATTACTTTTTCTTTCTTACTTTTCTTCTTCACTTTACTTTTAAAACTAATTACTTACTCTTTATTACTCTAATCTTATCAAAGTTCAAAACTTAAAAACTCAAATAAACTCTTTCTTTCTTACTTTTCTTCTTCACTTTACTTTTAAAACTAACTACTTACACTTTATTACTCTAATCTTATCAAAGTTCAAAACTTAAAAACTGATATTTCTCTTTTCTTTCTTACTTTTCTTCTTCACTTTACTTTTAAAACTAACTACTTACTCTTTATTACTCTAATCTTATCAAAGTTCAAAACTTAAAAACTGAAATTACTCTTTCTTTCTTACTTTTCTTCTTCACTTTATTTTTAAAACTAACTACTTACTCTTTATTACTCTAATCTTATCAAAGTTCAAAACTGAAAAACTCAAATAAACTCTTTCTTTCTTACTTTTAATCTTCACTTTACTTTTAAAACTAACTACTTACTCTTTATTACTCTAATCTTATAAAAGTTCAAAACTTAAAAACTGAAATTAATCTTTCTTTCTTACTTTTCTTCTTCAATTTACTTTTAAAACTAACTACTTACTCTTTATTACTCTAATCTTATCAAAGTTCAAAACTTAAAAACTGATATTTCTCTTTTTTTCTTACTTTTCTTCTTCACTTTACTTTTAAAACTAACTACTTACACTTTATTACTCTAATCTTATCAAAGTTCAAAACTGAAAAACTCAAATAAACTCTTTCTTTCTTACTTTTCTTCTTCACTTTTTTTTTAAAACTAACTACTTACTCTTTATTACTCTAATCTTATCAAAGTTCAAAACTTGAAAACTGAAATTACTTTTTCTTTCTTACTTTTTTTCTTAACTTTATTTTTAAAACTAACTACTTACTCTTTATTACTCTAATCTTATCAAAGTTCAAAACTTAAAAACTGAAATTAATCTTTCTTTCTTACTTTTCTTCTTCACTTTACTTTTAAAACTAACTACTTACTCTTTATTACTCTAATCTTATCAAAGTTCAAAACTGAAAAACTAAAATAAACTCTTTCTTTCTTACTTTACTTCTTCACTTTACTTTTAAAACAAATTACTTACTCTTTATTACTCTAATCTTATCAAAGTTCAAAACTTAAAAACTCAAATAAACTCTTTCTTTCTTACTTTTCTTCTTCACTTTACTTTTAAAACTAACTACTTACTCTTTATTACTCTAATCTTATCAAAGTTCAAAACTTAAAAACTGAAATTACTCTTTCTTTCTTACTTTTCTTCTTCACTTTATTTTTAAAACTAACTACTTACTCTTTATTACTCTAATCTTATCAAAGTTCAAAACTGAAAAACTCAAATAAACTCTTTCTTTCTTACTTTTCTTCTTCACTTTACTTTTAAAACTAACTACTTACTCTTTATTACTCTAATCTTATCAAAGATCAAAACTTAAAAACTGAAATTACTTTTTCTTTCTTACTTTACTTCTTCACTTTACTTTTAAAACTAATTACTTACTCTTTATTACTCTAATCTTATCAAAGTTCAAAACTTAAAAACTCAAATAAACTCTTTCTTTCTTACTTTTCTTCTTCACTTTACTTTTAAAACTAACTACTTACTCTTTATTACTCTAATCTTATCAAAGTTCAAAACTTAAAAACTGAAATTACTCTTTCTTTCTTACTTTTCTTCTTCACTTTATTTTTAAAACTAACTACTTACTCTTTATTACTCTAATCTTATCAAAGTTCAAAACTGAAAAACTCAAATAAACTCTTTCTTTCTTACTTTTAATCTTCACTTTACTTTTAAAACTAACTACTTACTCTTTATTACTCTAATCTTATAAAAGTTCAAAACTTAAAAACTGAAATTAATCTTTCTTTCTTACTTTTCTTCTTCAATTTACTTTTAAAACTAACTACTTACTCTTTATTACTCTAATCTTATCAAAGTTCAAAACTTAAAAACTGATATTTCTCTTTTTTTCTTACTTTTCTTCTTCACTTTACTTTTAAAACTAACTACTTACACTTTATTACTCTAATCTTATCAAAGTTCAAAACTGAAAAACTGAAATTACTCTTTCTTTCTTACTTTTCTTCTTCACTTTACTTTTAAAACTAACTACTTACACTTTATTACTCTAATCTTATCAAAGTTCAAAACTTAAAAACTGATATTTCTCTTTTTTTCTTACTTTTCTTCTTCACTTTTTTTTTAAAACTAACTACTTACTCTTTATTACTCTAATCTTATCAAAGTTCAAAACTTGAAAACTGAAATTACTTTTTCTTTCTTACTTTTTTTCTTAACTTTATTTTTAAAACTTACTACTTACTCTTTATTACTCTAATCTTATCAAAGTTCAAAACTTAAAAACTGAAATTAATCTTTCTTTCTTACTTTTAATCTTCACTTTACTTTTAAAACTAACTACTTACTCTTTATTACTCTAATCTTATCAAAGTTCAAAACTTAAAAACTGATATTTCTCTTTTTTTCTTACTTTTCTTCTTCACTTTTTTTTTAAAACTAACTACTTACTCTTTATTACTCTAATCTTATCAAAGTTCAAAACTTAAAAACTGAAATTACTTTTTCTTTCTTACTTTTCTTCTTCAATTTACTTTTAAAACTAACTACTTACTCTTTATTACTCTAATCTTATCAAAGTTCAAAACTTAAAAACTGATATTTCTCTTTTTTTCTTACTTTTCTTCTTCACTTTATTTTTAAAACTAACTACTTACTCTTTATTACTCTAATCTTATAGAAGTTCAAAACTGAAAAACTCAAATAAACTCTTTCTTTCTTACTTTTAATCTTCACTTTACTTTTAAAACTAACTACTTACTCTTTATTACTCTAATCTTATAAAAGTTCAAAACTTAAAAACTGAAATTAATCTTTCTTTCTTACTTTTCTTCTTCAATTTACTTTTAAAACTAACTACTTACTCTTTATTACTCTAATCTTATCAAAGTTCAAAACTTAAAAACTGAAATTACTTTTTCTTTCTTACTTTTTTTCTTAACTTTATTTTTAAAACTAACTACTTACTCTTTATTACTCTAATCTTATCAAAGTTCAAAACTTAAAAACTGAAATTACTTTTTCTTTCTTACTTTTCTTCTTCACTTTACTTTTAAAACTAACTACTTACTCTTTATTACTCTAATCTTATCAAAGTTCAAAACTGAAAAACTCAAATAAACTCTTTCTTTCTTACTTTTAATCTTCACTTTACTTTTAAAACTAACTACTTACTCTTTATTACTCTAATCTTATCAAAGTTCAAAACTTGAAAACTGAAATTACTTTTTCTTTCTTACTTTTTTTCTTCACTTTACTTTTAAAACTAACTACTTACTCTTTATTACTCTAATCTTATCAAAGTTCAAAACTTAAAAACTGATATTACTCTTTCTTTCTTACTTTTCTTCTTCACTTTACTTTTAAAACTAACTACTTACTCTTTATTACTCTAATCTTATCAAAGTTTAAAGTGGAAAAACATAAATAAACTCTTTTTTTCTTACTTTTTTCTTCACTTTACTTTTAAATCTAACTACTTACTATTTATTACTTATCAAAGTTCAAAACTTAAAAACTGAAATTACTCTTTTTTTCTTACTTTTCTTCTTCACTTTACTTTTAAAACAAACTACTTACTCTTTATTACTCTAATCTTATCAAAGTTCAAAACTTAAAAACTTAAATTAATCTTTCTTTCTTACTTTTCTTCTTCACTTTACTTTTAAAACTAACTACTAACTCTTTATTACTCTAATCTTATCAAAGTTCAAAACTTAAAAACTGAAATTAATCTTTCTTTCTTACTTTTCTTCTTCACTTTACTTTTAAAACTAACTACTTACACTTTATTACTCTAATCTTATCAAAGTTCAAAACTTAAAAACTGATATTTCTCTTTTTTTAATACTTTTCTTCTTCACTTTACTTTTAAAACTAACTACTTACTCTTTATTACTTATCAAAGTTTAAAGTGGAAAAACATAAATAAACTCTTTTTTTCTTACTTTTTTCTTCACTTTACTTTTAAATCTAACTACTTACTTTTTATTACTTATCAAAGTTCAAAACTTGAAAACTGAAATTACTTTTTCTTTCTTACTTTTCTTCTTCACTTTACTTTTAAAACTAACTACTTACTCTTTATTACTCTAATCTTATCAAAGTTCAAAACTGAAAAACTCAAATAAACTCTTTCTTTCTTACTTTTAATCTTCACTTTACTTTTAAAACTAACTACTTACTCTTTATTACTCTAATCTTATCAAAGTTCAAAACTTGAAAACTGAAATTACTTTTTCTTTCTTACTTTTTTTCTTCACTTTACTTTTAAAACTAACTACTTACTCTTTATTACTCTAATCTTATCAAAGTTCAAAACTTAAAAACTGATATTACTCTTTCTTTCTTACTTTTCTTCTTCACTTTACTTTTAAAACTAACTACTTACTCTTTATTACTCTAATCTTATCAAAGTTTAAAGTGGAAAAACATAAATAAACTCTTTTTTTCTTACTTTTTTCTTCACTTTACTTTTAAATCTAACTACTTACTATTTATTACTTATCAAAGTTCAAAACTTAAAAACTGAAATTACTTTTTCTTTCTTACTTTTCTTCTTCACTTTACTTTTAAAACTAACTACTTACTCTTTATTACTCTAATCTTATCAAAGTTCAAAACTGAAAAACTAAAATAAACTCTTTCTTTCTTACTTTTCTTCTTCACTTTACTTTTAAAACTAACTACTTACTCTTTATTACTCTAATCTTATCAAAGTTCAAAACTGAAAAACTGAAATAAACTCTTTCTTTCTTACTTTTCTTCTTCACTTTATTTTTAAAACTAACTACTTACTCTTTATTACTTATCAAAGTTCAAAACATAAAAACTGAAATTACTCTTTCTTTCTTACTTTTCTTCTTCACTTTAATTTTAAAACTAACTACTCACAATTTATTACTCTAATCTTATCAAAGTTCAAAACTGAAAAACTAAAATAAACTCTTTCTTTCTTACTTTTCTTCTTCACTTTACTTTTAAAACTAACTACTTACTCTTTATTACTCTAATCTTATCAAAGTTCAAAACTGAAAAACTGAAATAAACTCTTTCTTTCTTACTTTTCTTCTTCACTTTACTTTTAAAACTAACTACTTACTCTTTATTACTTATCAAAGTTCAAAACATAAAAACTGAAATTACTCTTTCTTTCTTACTTTTCTTCTTCACTTTAATTTTAAAACTAACTACTCACAATTTATTACTCTAATCTTATCAAAGTTCAAAACTTAAAAACTGAAATAAACTCTTTCTTTCTTACTTTTCTTCTTCACTTTACTTTTAAAACTAACTACTAACTCTTTATTACTCTAATCTTATCAAAGTTCAAAACTGAAAAACTCAAATAAACTCTTTCTTTCTTACTTTTCTTCTTCACTTTACTTTTAAAACTAACTACTTACTCTTTATTACTCTAATCTTATCAAAGTTCAAAACTGAAAAACTAAAATAAACTCTTTCTTTCTTACTTTTCTTCTTCACTTTACTTTTAAAACTAACTACTTACTCTTTATTACTCTAATCTTATCAAAGTTCAAAACTGAAAAACTGAAATAAACTCTTTCTTTCTTACTTTTCTTCTTCACTTTATTTTTAAAACTAACTACTTACTCTTTATTACTTATCAAAGTTCAAAACATAAAAACTGAAATAAATCTTTCTTTCTTACTTTTTTTCTTCACTTTATTTTTAAAACTAACTACTTACTCTTTATTACTCTAATCTTATCAAAGTTCAAAACTGAAAAACTGAAATTACTTTTTCTTTCTTACTTTTCTTCTTCACTTTACTTTTAAAACTAACTACTTACTCTTTATTACTCTAATCTTATCAAAGTTCAAAACTGAAAAATAAAATTACTTTTTCTTTCTTACTTTTCTTCTTCACTTTATTTTTAAAACTAACTACTTACTCTTTATTACTCTAATCTTATCAAAGTTCAAAACTGAAAAACTCAAATAAACTCTTTCTTTCTTACTTTTAATCTTCACTTTACTTTTAAAACTAACAACTTACTCTTTATTACTCTAATCTTATCAAAGTTCAAAACTTAAAAACTGAAATTACTTTTTCTTTCTTACTTTTCTTCTTCACTTTATTTTTAAAACTAACTACTTACTCTTTATTACTCTAATCTTATCAAAGTTCAAAACTGAAAAACTCAAATAAACTCTTTCTTTCTTACTTTTCTTCTTCACTTTACTTTTAAAACTAACTACTTACTCTTTATTACTCTAATCTTATCAAAGTTCAAAACTGAAAAACTCAAATAAACTCTTTCTTTCTTACTTTTCTTCTTCACTTTACTTTTAAAACAAACTACTTACTCTTTATTACTCTAATCTTATCAAAGTTCAAAACTTAAAAACTTAAATTAATCTTTCTTTCTTACTTTTCTTCTTCACTTTACTTTTAAAACTAACTACTAACTCTTTATTACTCTAATCTTATCAAAGTTCAAAACTTAAAAACTGAAATTACTTTTTCTTTCTTACTTTTCTTCTTCACTTTACTTTTAAAACTAACTACTAACTCTTTATTACTCTAATCTTATCAAAGTTCAAAACTTAAAAACTGAAATTACTCTTTCTTTCTTACTTTTCTTCTTCACTTTACTTTTAAAACTAACTACTTACAATTTATTACTCTAATCTTATCAAAGTTCAAAACTGAAAAACTAAAATAAACTCTTTCTTTCTTACTTTTCTTCTTCACTTTACTTTTAAAACAAACTACTTACTCTTTATTACTCTAATCTTATCAAAGTTCAAAACTGAAAAACTAAAATAAACTCTTTCTTTCTTACTTTTCTTCTTCACTTTACTTTTAAAACTAACTACTTACTCTTTATTACTCTAATCTTATCAAAGTTCAAAACTTAAAAACTCAAATAAATCTTTCTTTCTTACTTTTTTTCTTCACTTTATTTTTAAAACTAACTACTTACTCTTTATTACTCTAATCTTATCAAAGTTCAAAACTGAAAAACTGAAATTACTTTTTCTTTCTTACTTTTCTACTTCACTTTACTTTTAAAACTAACTACTTACTCTTTATTACTCTAATCTTATCAAAGTTCAAAACTTGAAAATAAAATTACTTTTTCTTTCTTACTTTTCTTCTTCACTTTACTTTTAAAACTAACTACTTACTCTTTATTACTCTAATCTTATCAAAGTTCAAAACTTAAAAACTCAAATAAACTCTTTCTTTCTTACTTTTCTTCTTCACTTTACTTTTAAAACTAACTACTTACTCTTTATTACTCTAATCTTATCAAAGTTCAAAACTGAAAAATAAAATTACTTTTTCTTTCTTACTTTTCTTCTTCACTTTATTTTTAAAACTAACTACTTACTCTTTATTACTCTAATCTTATCAAAGTTCAAAACTTAAAAACTGAAAATAATCTTTCTTTCTTACTTTTTTTCTTCACTTTACTTTTAAAACAAACTACTTACACTTTATTACTCTAATCTTATCAAAGTTCAAAACTTAAAAACTGAAATTAATCTTTCTTTCTTACTTTTCTTCTTCACTTTACTTTTAAAACTAACTACTTACAATTTATTACTCTAATCTTATCAAAGTTCAAAACTTAAAAACTGAAATTACTTTTTCTTTCTTACTTTTTTTCTTCACTTTATTTTTAAAACTAACTACTTACTCTTTATTACTCTAATCTTATCAAAGTTCAAAACTGAAAAACTCAAATAAACTCTTTCTTTCTTACTTTTCTTCTTCACTTTACTTTTAAAACTAACTACTTACAATTTATTACTCTAATCTTATCAAAGTTCAAAACTGAAAAACTAAAATAAACTCTTTCTTTCTTACTTTTCTTCTTCACTTTACTTTTAAAACTAACTACTTACTCTTTATTACTCTAATCTTATCAAAGTTCAAAACTGAAAAACTAAAATAAACTCTTTCTTTCTTACTTTTCTTCTTCACTTTACTTTTAAAACTAACTACTTACTCTTTATTACTCTAATCTTATCAAAGTTCAAAACTTAAAAACTCAAATAAATCTTTCTTTCTTACTTTTTTTCTTCACTTTATTTTTAAAACTAACTACTTACTCTTTATTACTCTAATCTTATCAAAGTTCAAAACTGAAAAACTGAAATTACTTTTTCTTTCTTACTTTTCTACTTCACTTTACTTTTAAAACTAACTACTTACTCTTTATTACTCTAATCTTATCAAAGTTCAAAACTTAAAAACTGAAGATACTTTTTCTTTCTTACTTTTTTTCTTCACTTTACTTTTAAAACTAACTACTTACACTTTATTACTCTAATCTTATCAAAGTTCAAAACTTGAAAATAAAATTACTTTTTCTTTCTTACTTTTTTTCTTAACTTTATTTTTAAAACTAACTACTTACTCTTTATTACTCTAATCTTATCAAAGTTCAAAACTTAAAAACTCAAATAAACTCTTTCTTTCTTACTTTTCTTCTTCACTTTACTTTTAAAACTAACTACTTACTCTTTATTACTCTAATCTTATCAAAGTTCAAAACTGAAAAATAAAATTACTTTTTCTTTCTTACTTTTCTTCTTCACTTTATTTTTAAAACTAACTACTTACTCTTTATTACTCTAATCTTATCAAAGTTCAAAACTTAAAAACTGAAAATAATCTTTCTTTCTTACTTTTTTTCTTCACTTTACTTTTAAAACAAACTACTTACACTTTATTACTCTAATCTTATCAAAGTTCAAAACTTAAAAACTGAAATTAATCTTTCTTTCTTACTTTTCTTCTTCACTTTACTTTTAAAACTAACTACTTACAATTTATTACTCTAATCTTATCAAAGTTCAAAACTTAAAAACTGAAATTACTTTTTCTTTCTTACTTTTTTTCTTCACTTTATTTTTAAAACTAACTACTTACTCTTTATTACTCTAATCTTATCAAAGTTCAAAACTGAAAAACTCAAATAAACTCTTTCTTTCTTACTTTTCTTCTTCACTTTACTTTTAAAACTAACTACTTAATCTTTATTACTTATCAAAGTTCAAAACTTTAAAACTGAAATTACTCTTTCTTTCTTACTTTTCTTCTTCACTTTACTTTTAAAACTTACTACTTACTCTTTATTACTCTAATCTTATCAAAGTTCAGAACGGAAAAACGTAAATAAAATCTTACTTTCTTACTTTCTTACTTTTCTTCTTCACTTTACTTTTAAAACTAACTACTTACTCTTTATTACTTATCAAAGTTCAAAACTTAAAAACTTGAAAACTGAAATTACTTTTTCTTTCTTACTTTTTTTCTTCACTTTACTTTTAAAACTAACTACTTACTCTTTATTACTCTAATCTTATCAAAGTTCAAAACTTAAAAACTGAAATAAACTCTTTCATTCTTACTTTTCTTCTTCACTTTATTTTTAAAACTAACTACTTACTCTTTATTACTTATCAAAGTTCAAAACTTAAAAACTTAAAAACTGAAGATACTTTTTCTTTCTTACTTTTTTTCTTCACTTTACTTTTAAAACTAACTACTTACACTTTATTACTCTAATCTTATCAAAGTTCAAAACTTGAAAATAAAATTACTTTTTCTTTCTTACTTTTCTTCTTCACTTTACTTTTAAAACTAACTACTTACTCTTTATTACTCTAATCTTATCAAAGTTCAAAACTTAAAAACTCAAATAAATCTTTCTTTCTTACTTTTTTTCTTCACTTTATTTTTAAAACTAACTACTTACTCTTTATTACTCTAATCTTATCAAAGTTCAAAACTGAAAAACTCAAATAAACTCTTTCTTTCTTACTTTTCTTCTTCACTTTACTTTTAAAACTAACTACTTACTCTTTATTACTCTAATCTTATCAAAGTTCAAAACTGAAAAATAAAATTACTTTTTCTTTCTTACTTTTCTTCTTCACTTTACTTTTAAAACTAACTACTAACTCTTTATTACTCTAATCTTATCAAAGTTCAAAACTGAAAAACTCAAATAAACTCTTTTTTTCTTACTTTTCTTCTTCACTTTACTTTTAAAACTAACTACTTACTCTTTATTACTTATCAAAGTTCAAAACTTAAAAACTCAAATAAACTCTTTCTTTCTTACTTTTCTTCTTCACTTTACTTTTAAAACTAACTACTTACACTTTATTACTCTAATCTTATCAAAGTTCAAAACTTAAAAACTGAAATTACTTTTTCTTTCTTACTTTTCTTCTTCACTTTTTTTTTAAAACTAACTACTTACTCTTTATTACTCTAATCTTATCAAAGTTCAAAACTTGAAAACTGAAATTACTTTTTCTTTCTTACTTTTTTTCTTAACTTTATTTTTAAAACTAACTACTTACTCTTTATTACTCTAATCTTATCAAAGTTCAAAACTGAAAAACTGAAATTAATCTTTCTTTCTTACTTTTTTTCTTCACTTTACTTTTAAAACTAACTACTTACTCTTTATTACTCTAATCTTATCAAAGTTCAAAACTGAAAAACTAAAATAAACTCTTTCTTTCTTACTTTTCTTCTTCACTTTACTTTTAAAACTAACTACTTACTCTTTATTACTCTAATCTTATCAAAGTTCAAAACTTAAAAACTCAAATAAATCTTTCTTTCTTACTTTTTTTCTTCACTTTATTTTTAAAACTAACTACTTACTCTTTATTACTCTAATCTTATCAAAGTTCAAAACTGAAAAACTCAAATAAACTCTTTCTTTCTTACTTTTCTTCTTCACTTTACTTTTAAAACTAACTACTTACTCTTTATTACTCTAATCTTATCAAAGTTCAAAACTGAAAAATAAAATTACTTTTTCTTTCTTACTTTTCTTCTTCACTTTACTTTTAAAACTAACTACTAACTCTTTATTACTCTAATCTTATCAAAGTTCAAAACTGAAAAACTCAAATAAACTCTTTTTTTCTTACTTTTCTTCTTCACTTTAATTTTAAAACTAACAACTTACTCTTTATTACTCTAATCTTATCAAAGTTCAGAACGGAAAAACGTAAATAAAATCTTACTTTCTTACTTTCTTACTTTTCTTCTTCACTTTACTTTTAAAACTAACTACTTACTCTTTATTACTTATCAAAGTTCAAAACTTAAAAACTTGAAAACTGAAATTACTTTTTCTTTCTTACTTTTTTTCTTCACTTTACTTTTAAAACTAACTACTTACTCTTTATTACTCTAATCTTATCAAAGTTCAAAACTTAAAAACTGAAATTAATCTTTCTTTCTTACTTTTTTTCTTCACTTTACTTTTAAAACTAACTACTTACACTTTATTACTCTAATCTTATCAAAGTTCAAAACTTGAAAACTGAAATTACTTTTTCTTTCTTACTTTTCTTCTTCACTTTAATTTTAAAACTAACTACTTACAATTTATTACTCTAATCTTATCAAAGTTCAAAACTTAAAAACTGAAATAAACTCTTTCATTCTTACTTTTCTTCTTCACTTTACTTTTAAAACTAACTACTTACTCTTTATTACTTATCAAAGTTCAAAACTTAAAAACTTAAAAACTGAAGATACTTTTTCTTTCTTACTTTTTTTCTTCACTTTATTTTTAAAACTAACTACTTACTCTTTATTACTCTAATCTTATCAAAGTTCAAAACTTAAAAACTGAAATTAATCTTTCTTTCTTACTTTTTTTCTTCACTTTACTTTAAAAACTAACTACTTACACTTTATTACTCTAATCTTATCAAAGTTCAAAACTTGAAAACTGAAATTACTTTTTCTTTCTTACTTTTATTCTTCACTTTAATTTTAAAACTAACTACTTACAATTTATTACTCTAATCTTATCAAAGTTCAAAACTTAAAAAATGAAATAAACTCTTTCATTCTTACTTTTCTTCTTCACTTTACTTTTAAAACTAACTACTTACTCTTTATTACTTATCAAAGTTCAAAACTTAACAACTGAAATTACTTTTTCTTTCTTACTTTTCTTCTTCACTTTACTTTTAAAACTAACTACTTACTCTTTATTACTCTAATTTTATCAAAGTTCAAAACTTAAAAACTGAAATTACTCTTTCTTTCTTACTTTTCTTCTTCACTTTACTTTTAAAACTAACTACTTACTCTTTATTACTTATCAAAGTTCAAAACTTAAAAATAAAATTACTTTTTCTTTCTTACTTTTCTTCTTCACTTTACTTTTAAAACTAACTACTTACTCTTTATTACTCTAATCTTATCAAAGTTCAAAACTTGAAAACTGAAATTACTTTTTCTTTCTTACTTTTTTTCTTCACTTTACTTTTAAAAATAACTACTTACAATTTATTACTCTAATCTTATCAAAGTTCAAAACTTAAAAATAAAATTACTTTTTCTTTCTTACTTTTCTTCTTCACTTTACTTTTAAAACTAACTACTTACTCTTTATTACTCTAATCTTATCAAAGTTCAAAACGGAAAAACGTAAATAAACACTTACTTTCTTACTTTTCTTCTTCACTTTACTTTTAAAACTAACTACTTACTCTTTATTACTCTAATCTTATCAAAGTTCAAAACTTAAAAACTGAAATAAACTCTTACTTTCTTACTTTTCTTCTTCACTTTACTTTTAAAACTAACTACTTACTCTTTATTACTCTAATCATATCAAAGTTCAAAACTTAAAAACTGAAATTACTCTTTCTTTCTTACTTTTTTTCTTCACTTTACTTTTAAAACTAACTACTAACTCTTTATTACTCTAATCTTATCAAAGTTCAAAACTTAAAAACTGAAATTACTCTTTCTTTCTTACTTTTCTTCTTCACTTTACTTTTAAAACTAACTACTTACAATTTATTACTCTAATCTTATCAAAGTTCAAAACGGAAAAACGTAAATAAACTCTTACTTTCTTACTTTTCTTCTTCACTTTACTTTTAAAACTAACTACTTAATCTTTATTACTTATCAAAGTTCAAAACTTAACAACTGAAATTACTTTTTCTTTCTTACTTTTCTTCTTCACTTTACTTTTAAAACTAACTACTTACTCTTTATTACTTATCAAAGTTCAAAACTGAAAAACTAAAATTACTCTTTCTTTCTTACTTTTCTTCTTCACTTTACTTTTAAAACTAACTACTTACACTTTATTACTCTAATCTTATCAAAGTTCAAAACTTAAAAACTGAAATTAATCTTTCTTTCTTACTTTTCTTCTTCACTTTACTTTTAAAACTAACTACTAACTCTTTATTACTCTAATCTTATCAAAGTTCAAAACTGAAAAACTCAAATAAACTCTTTTTTTCTTACTTTTCTTCTTCACTTTACTTTTAAAACTAACAACTTACTCTTTATTACTCTAATCTTATCAAAGTTCAGAACGGAAAAACGTAAATAAAATCTTACTTTCTTACTTTCTTACTTTTCTTCTTCACTTTACTTTTAAAACTAACTACTTACTCTTTATTACTTATCAAAGTTCAAAACTTAAAAACTTGAAAACTGAAATTACTTTTTCTTTCTTACTTTTCTTCTTCACTTTACTTTTAAAACTAACTACTTACTCTTTATTACTCTAATCTTATCAAAGTTCAAAACTTAAAAACTGAAATTAATCTTTCTTTCTTACTTTTTTTCTTCACTTTACTTTTAAAACTAACTACTTACACTTTATTACTCTAATCTTATCAAAGTTCAAAACTTGAAAACTGAAATTACTTTTTCTTTCTTACTTTTCTTCTTCACTTTAATTTTAAAACTAACTACTTACAATTTATTACTCTAATCTTATCAAAGTTCAAAACTTAAAAACTGAAATAAACTCTTTCATTCTTACTTTTCTTCTTCACTTTACTTTTAAAACTAACTACTTACTCTTTATTACTTATCAAAGTTCAAAACTTAAAAACTTAAAAACTGAAGATACTTTTTCTTTCTTACTTTTTTTCTTCACTTTATTTTTAAAACTAACTACTTACTCTTTATTACTCTAATCTTATCAAAGTTCAAAACTTAAAAACTGAAATTAATCTTTCTTTCTTACTTTTTTTCTTCACTTTACTTTAAAAACTAACTACTTACACTTTATTACTCTAATCTTATCAAAGTTCAAAACTTGAAAACTGAAATTACTTTTTCTTTCTTACTTTTATTCTTCACTTTAATTTTAAAACTAACTACTTACAATTTATTACTCTAATCTTATCAAAGTTCAAAACTTAAAAAATGAAATAAACTCTTTCATTCTTACTTTTCTTCTTCACTTTACTTTTAAAACTAACTACTTACTCTTTATTACTTATCAAAGTTCAAAACTTAACAACTGAAATTACTTTTTCTTTCTTACTTTTCTTCTTCACTTTACTTTTAAAACTAACTACTTACTCTTTATTACTCTAATTTTATCAAAGTTCAAAACTTAAAAACTTAAATAAACTCTTTTTTTCTTACTTTTCTTCTTCACTTTACTTTTAAAACTAACTACTTACTCTTTATTACTTATCAAAGTTCAAAACTTAAAAACTGAAATTACTCTTTCTTTCTTACTTTTCTTCTTCACTTTACTTTTAAAACTAACTACTTACTCTTTATTACTTATCAAAGTTCAAAACTTAAAAATAAAATTACTTTTTCTTTCTTACTTTTCTTCTTCACTTTACTTTTAAAACTAACTACTTACTCTTTATTACTCTAATCTTATCAAAGTTCAAAACTTAAAAACTGATATTTCTCTTTTTTTCTTACTTTTTTTCTTCACTTTACTTTTAAAAATAACTACTTACAATTTATTACTCTAATCTTATCAAAGTTCAAAACTTAAAAATAAAATTACTTTTTCTTTCTTACTTTTCTTCTTCACTTTACTTTTAAAACTAACTACTTACTCTTTATTACTCTAATCTTATCAAAGTTCAAAACGGAAAAACGTAAATAAACTCTTACTTTCTTACTTTTCTTCTTCACTTTACTTTTAAAACTAACTACTTACTCTTTATTACTCTAATCTTATCAAAGTTCAAAACTTAAAAACTGAAATAAACTCTTACTTTCTTACTTTTCTTCTTCACTTTACTTTTAAAACTAACTACTTACTCTTTATTACTCTAATCATATCAAAGTTCAAAACTTAAAAACTGAAATTACTCTTTCTTTCTTACTTTTTTTCTTCACTTTACTTTTAAAACTAACTACTAACTCTTTATTACTCTAATCTTATCAAAGTTCAAAACTTAAAAACTGAAATTACTCTTTCTTTCTTACTTTTCTTCTTCACTTTACTTTTAAAACTAACTACTTACAATTTATTACTCTAATCTTATCAAAGTTCAAAACGGAAAAACGTAAATAAACTCTTACTTTCTTACTTTTCTTCTTCACTTTACTTTTAAAACTAACTACTTAATCTTTATTACTTATCAAAGTTCAAAACTTAACCACTGAAATTACTTTTTCTTTCTTACTTTTCTTCTTCACTTTACTTTTAAAACTAACTACTTACTCTTTATTACTTATCAAAGTTCAAAACTGAAAAACTAAAATTACTCTTTCTTTCTTACTTTTCTTCTTCACTTTACTTTTAAAACTAACTACTTACACTTTATTACTCTAATCTTATCAAAGTTCAAAACTTAAAAACTGAAATTAATCTTTCTTTCTTACTTTTCTTCTTCACTTTACTTTTAAAACTAACTACTAACTCTTTATTACTCTAATCTTATCAAAGTTCAAAACTTAAAAACTGAAATTACTCTTTCTTTCTTACTTTTTTTCTTCACTTTACTTTTAAAAATAACTACTTACTCTTTATTACTCTAATCTTATCAAAGTTCAAAACTTAAAAATAAAATTACTTTTTCTTTCTTACTTTTCTTCTTCACTTTACTTTTAAAACTAACTACTTACACTTTATTACTCTAATCTTATCAAAGTTCAAAACTTGAAAACTGAAATTACTTTTTCTTTCTTACTTTTTTTCTTCACTTTACTTTTAAAACAAACTACTTACTCTTTATTACTCTAATCTTATCAAAGTTCAAAACTTGAAAACTGAAATTACTTTTTCTTTCTTACTTTTTTTCTTCACTTTATTTTTAAAACTAACTACTTACTCTTTATTACTCTAATCTTATCAAAGTTCAAAACTGAAAAACTAAAATAAACTCTTTCTTTCTTACTTTTCTTCTTCACTTTATTTTTAAAACTAACTACTAACTCTTTATTACTCTAATCTTATCAAAGTTCAAAACTTAAAAACTGAAATTACTCTTTCTTTCTTACTTTTCTTCTTCACTTTACTTTTAAAACTAACTACTTACTCTTTATTACTCTAATCTTATCAAAGTTCAAAACTTAAAAACTGAAATTACTCTTTCTTTCTTACTTTTCTTCTTCACTTTACTTTTAAAACTAACTACTTACTCTTTATTACTTATCAAAGTTCAAAACTTAAAAACTGAAATAAACTCTTACTTTCTTACTTTTCTTCTTCACTTTACTTTTAAAACTAACTACTTACACTTTATTACTCTAATCTTATCAAAGTTCAAAACTTAAAAACTGAAATTACTTTTTCTTTCTTACTTTTCTTCTTCACTTTACTTTTAAAACTAACGACTTACTCTTTATTACTTATCAAAGTTCAAAACTTAACAACTGAAATTACTTTTTCTTTCTTACTTTTCTTCTTCACTTTACTTTTAAAACTAACTACTTACTCTTTATTACTTATCAAAGTTCAAAACTTAAAAATAAAATTACTTTTTCTTTCTTACTTTTCTTCTTCACTTTACTTTTAAAACTAACTACTTACTCTTTATTACTTATCAAAGTTCAAAACTTGAAAACTGAAATTACTTTTTCTTTCTTACTTTTATTCTTCACTTTAATTTTAAAACTAACTACTTACAATTTATTACTCTAATCTTATCAAAGTTCAAAACTTAAAAAATGAAATAAACTCTTTCATTCTTACTTTTCTTCTTCACTTTACTTTTAAAACTAACTACTTACTCTTTATTACTTATCAAAGTTCAAAACTTAACAACTGAAATTACTTTTTCTTTCTTACTTTTCTTCTTCACTTTACTTTTAAAACTAACTACTTACTCTTTATTACTCTAATTTTATCAAAGTTCAAAACTTAAAAACTTAAATAAACTCTTTTTTTCTTACTTTTCTTCTTCACTTTACTTTTAAAACTAACTACTTACTCTTTATTACTTATCAAAGTTCAAAACTTAAAAACTGAAATTACTCTTTCTTTCTTACTTTTCTTCTTCACTTTACTTTTAAAACTAACTACTTACTCTTTATTACTTATCAAAGTTCAAAACTTAAAAATAAAATTACTTTTTCTTTCTTACTTTTCTTCTTCACTTTACTTTTAAAACTAACTACTTACTCTTTATTACTCTAATCTTATCAAAGTTCAAAACTTGAAAACTGAAATTACTCTTTCTTTCTTACTTTTTTTCTTCACTTTACTTTTAAAAATAACTACTTACTCTTTATTACTCTAATCTTATCAAAGTTCAAAACTTAAAAATAAAATTACTTTTTCTTTCTTACTTTTCTTCTTCACTTTACTTTTAAAACTAACTACTTACACTTTATTACTCTAATCTTATCAAAGTTCAAAACTTGAAAACTGAAATTACTTTTTCTTTCTTACTTTTTTTCTTCACTTTACTTTTAAAACAAACTACTTACTCTTTATTACTCTAATCTTATCAAAGTTCAAAACTTGAAAACTGAAATTACTTTTTCTTTCTTACTTTTTTTCTTCACTTTATTTTTAAAACTAACTACTTACTCTTTATTACTCTAATCTTATCAAAGTTCAAAACGGAAAAACGTAAATAAACTCTTACTTTCTTACTTTTCTTCTTCACTTTACTTTTAAAACTAACTACTTACTCTTTATTACTCTAATCTTATCAAAGTTCAAAACTTAAAAACTGAAATAAACTCTTACTTTCTTACTTTTCTTCTTCACTTTACTTTTAAAACTAACTACTTACTCTTTATTACTCTAATCATATCAAAGTTCAAAACTTAAAAACTGAAATTACTCTTTCTTTCTTACTTTTTTTCTTCACTTTACTTTTAAAACTAACTACTAACTCTTTATTACTCTAATCTTATCAAAGTTCAAAACTTAAAAACTGAAATTACTCTTTCTTTCTTACTTTTCTTCTTCACTTTAATTTTAAAACTAACTACTTACAATTTATTACTCTAATCTTATCAAAGTTCAAAACTTAAAAAATGAAATAAACTCTTTCATTCTTACTTTTCTTCTTCACTTTACTTTTAAAACTAACTACTTACTCTTTATTACTTATCAAAGTTCAAAACTTAACAACTGAAATTACTTTTTCTTTCTTACTTTTCTTCTTCACTTTACTTTTAAAACTAACTACTTACTCTTTATTACTTATCAAAGTTCAAAACTGAAAAACTAAAATTACTCTTTCTTTCTTACTTTTCTTCTTCACTTTACTTTTAAAACTAACTACTTACACTTTATTACTCTAATCTTATCAAAGTTCAAAACTTAAAAACTGAAATTAATCTTTCTTTCTTACTTTTCTTCTTCACTTTACTTTTAAAACTAACTACTAACTCTTTATTACTCTAATCTTATCAAAGTTCAAAACTTAAAAACTGAAATTACTCTTTCTTTCTTACTTTTTTTCTTCACTTTACTTTTAAAAATAACTACTTACTCTTTATTACTCTAATCTTATCAAAGTTCAAAACTTAAAAATAAAATTACTTTTTCTTTCTTACTTTTCTTCTTCACTTTACTTTTAAAACTAACTACTTACACTTTATTACTCTAATCTTATCAAAGTTCAAAACTTGAAAACTGAAATTACTTTTTCTTTCTTACTTTTTTTCTTCACTTTACTTTTAAAACAAACTACTTACTCTTTATTACTCTAATCTTATCAAAGTTCAAAACTTGAAAACTGAAATTACTTTTTCTTTCTTACTTTTTTTCTTCACTTTATTTTTAAAACTAACTACTTACTCTTTATTACTCTAATCTTATCAAAGTTCAAAACTGAAAAACTAAAATAAACTCTTTCTTTCTTACTTTTCTTCTTCACTTTATTTTTAAAACTAACTACTAACTCTTTATTACTCTAATCTTATCAAAGTTCAAAACTTAAAAACTGAAATTACTCTTTCTTTCTTACTTTTCTTCTTCACTTTACTTTTAAAACTAACTACTTACTCTTTATTACTTATCAAAGTTCAAAACTTAAAAATAAAATTACTCTTTCTTTCTTACTTTTCTTCTTCACTTTACTTTTAAAACTAACTACTTACTCTTTATTACTTATCAAAGTTCAAAACTTAAAAACTGAAATAAACTCTTACTTTCTTACTTTTCTTCTTCACTTTACTTTTAAAAATAACTACTTACAATTTATTACTCTAATCTTATCAAAGTTCAAAACTTAAAAACTGAAATTACTTTTTCTTTCTTACTTTTCTTCTTCACTTTACTTTTAAAACTAACTACTTACACTTTATTACTCTAATCTTATCAAAGTTCAAAACTTGAAAACTGAAATTACTTTTTCTTTCTTACTTTTTTTCTTCACTTTACTTTTAAAACTAACTACTTACTCTTTATTACTCTAATCTTATCAAAGTTCAAAACTTAAAAACTGAAATTACTCTTTCTTTCTTACTTTTCTTCTTCACTTTACTTTTAAAACTAACTACTTACTCTTTATTACTTATCAAAGTTCAAAACTTAAAAACTGAAATAAACTCTTACTTTCTTACTTTTCTTCTTCACTTTACTTTTAAAACTAACTACTTACACTTTATTACTCTAATCTTATCAAAGTTCAAAACTTAAAAACTGAAATTACTTTTTCTTTCTTACTTTTCTTCTTCACTTTACTTTTAAAACTAACGACTTACTCTTTATTACTTATCAAAGTTCAAAACTTAACAACTGAAATTACTTTTTCTTTCTTACTTTTCTTCTTCACTTTACTTTTAAAACTAACTACTTACTCTTTATTACTTATCAAAGTTCAAAACTTAAAAATAAAATTACTTTTTCTTTCTTACTTTTCTTCTTCACTTTACTTTTAAAACTAACTACTTACTCTTTATTACTTATCAAAGTTCAAAACTGAAAAACTAAAATTACTCTTTCTTTCTTACTTTTCTTCTTCACTTTACTTTTAAAACTAACTACTTACTCTTTATTACTTATCAAAGTTCAAAACTTAAAAATAAAATTACTTTTTCTTTCTTACTTTTCTTCTTCACTTTACTTTTAAAACTAACTACTTACACTTTATTACTCTAATCTTATCAAAGTTCAAAACTTGAAAACTGAAATTACTTTTTCTTTCTTACTTTTTTTCTTCACTTTACTTTTAAAAATAACTACTTACAATTTATTACTCTAATCTTATCAAAGTTCAAAACTTAAAAACTGAAATAAACTCTTTCTTTCTTACTTTTCTTCTTCACTTTACTTTTAAAACTAACTACTTACTCTTTATTACTTATCAAAGTTCAAAACTGAAAAACTAAAATTACTCTTTCTTTCTTACTTTTCTTCTTCACTTTACTTTTAAAACTAACTACTTACTCTTTATTACTTATCAAAGTTCAAAACTTAACAACTGAAATTACTCTTTCTTTCTTACTTTTCTTCTTCACTTTACTTTTAAAACTAACTACTTACTCTTTATTACTTATCAAAGTTCAAAACTTAAAAATAAAATTACTTTTTCTTTCTTACTTTTCTTCTTCACTTTACTTTTAAAACTAACTACTTACTCTTTATTACTTATCAAAGTTCAAAACTGAAAAACTAAAATTACTCTTTCTTTCTTACTTTTCTTCTTCACTTTACTTTTAAAACTAACTACTTACTCTTTATTACTTATCAAAGTTCAAAACTGAAAAACTAAAATTACTCTTTCTTTCTTACTTTTCTTCTTCACTTTACTTTTAAAACTAACTACTTACTCTTTATTACTTATCAAAGTTCAAAACTTAACAACTGAAATTACTCTTTCTTTCTTACTTTTCTTCTTCACTTTACTTTTAAAACTAACTACTTACTCTTTATTACTTATCAAAGTTCAAAACTTAACAACTGAAATTACTCTTTCTTTCTTACTTTTTTTCTTCACTTTATTTTTAAAACTAACTACTTACTCTTTATTACTCTAATCTTATCAAAGTTCAAAACTGAAAAACTAAAATAAACTCTTTCTTTCTTACTTTTCTTCTTCACTTTATTTTTAAAACTAACTACTTACTCTTTATTACTCTAATCTTATCAAAGTTCAAAACTGAAAAACTGAAATAAACTCTTTCTTTCTTACTTTTCTTCTTCACTTTACTTTTAAAACTAACTACTTACTCTTTATTACTCTAATCTTATCAAAGTTCAAAACTTAAAAACTGAAATTACTTTTTCTTTCTTACTTTTCTTCTTCACTTTACTTTTAAAACTAACTACTTACTCTTTATTACTTATCAAAGTTCAAAACTTAAAAACTGAAATAAACTCTTACTTTCTTACTTTTCTTCTTCACTTTACTTTTAAAACTAACTACTTACACTTTATTACTCTAATCTTATCAAAGTTCAAAACTTAAAAACTGAAATTACTTTTTCTTTCTTACTTTTCTTCTTCACTTTACTTTTAAAACTAACGACTTACTCTTTATTACTTATCAAAGTTCAAAACTTCACAACTGAAATTACTTTTTCTTTCTTACTTTTCTTCTTCACTTTACTTTTAAAACTAACTACTTACTCTTTATTACTTATCAAAGTTCAAAACTTAAAAATAAAATTACTTTTTCTTTCTTACTTTTCTTCTTCACTTTACTTTTAAAACTAACTACTTACTCTTTATTACTTATCAAAGTTCAAAACTGAAAAACTAAAATTACTCTTTCTTTCTTACTTTTCTTCTTCACTTTACTTTTAAAACTAACTACTTACTCTTTATTACTTATCAAAGTTCAAAACTTAAAAATAAAATTACTTTTTCTTTCTTACTTTTCTTCTTCACTTTACTTTTAAAACTAACTACTTACACTTTATTACTCTAATCTTATCAAAGTTCAAAACTTGAAAACTGAAATTACTTTTTCTTTCTTACTTTTTTTCTTCACTTTACTTTTAAAAATAACTACTTACAATTTATTACTCTAATCTTATCAAAGTTCAAAACTTAAAAACTGAAATAAACTCTTTCTTTCTTACTTTTCTTCTTCACTTTACTTTTAAAACTAACTACTTACTCTTTATTACTTATCAAAGTTCAAAACTGAAAAACTAAAATTACTCTTTCTTTCTTACTTTTCTTCTTCACTTTACTTTTAAAACTAACTACTTACTCTTTATTACTTATCAAAGTTCAAAACTTAACAACTGAAATTACTCTTTCTTTCTTACTTTTCTTCTTCACTTTACTTTTAAAACTAACTACTTACTCTTTATTACTTATCAAAGTTCAAAACTTAAAAATAAAATTACTTTTTCTTTCTTACTTTTCTTCTTCACTTTACTTTTAAAACTAACTACTTACTCTTTATTACTTATCAAAGTTCAAAACTGAAAAACTAAAATAAACTCTTTCTTTCTTACTTTTCTTCTTCACTTTATTTTTAAAACTAACTACTAACTCTTTATTACTCTAATCTTATCAAAGTTCAAAACTTAAAAACTGAAATTACTCTTTCTTTCTTACTTTTCTTCTTCACTTTAATTTTAAAACTAACTACTTACAATTTATTACTCTAATCTTATCAAAGTTCAAAACTTAAAAACTGAAATAAACTCTTTCATTCTTACTTTTCTTCTTCACTTTACTTTTTAAACTAACTACTTACTCTTTATTACTCTAATCTTATCAAAGTTCAAAACTTAAAAACTGAAATTAATCTTTCTTTCTTACTTTTTTTCTTCACTTTACTTTTAAAACTAACTACTTACACTTTATTACTCTAATCTTATCAAAGTTCAAAACTTAAAAACTGAAATTACTTTTTCTTTCTTACTTTTCTTCTTCACTTTACTTTTAAAACTAACTACTTACTCTTTATTACTCTAATCTTATCAAAGTTCAAAACTGAAAAAATGAAATAAACTCTTTCATTCTTACTTTTCTTCTTCACTTTACTTTTAAAACTAACTACTTACTCTTTATTACTTATCAAAGTTCAAAACTTAACAAATGAAATTACTTTTTCTTTCTTACTTTTCTTCTTCACTTTACTTTTAAAACTAACTACTTACTCTTTATTACTTATCAAAGTTCAAAACTTAAAAACTTAAATAAACTCTTTTTTTCTTACTTTTCTTCTTCACTTTACTTTTAAAACTAACTACTTACTCTTTATTACTTATCAAAGTTCAAAACTTAAAAACAGAAATTACTCTTTCTTTCTTACTTTTTTTCTTCACTTTACTTTTAAAACTAACTACTTACTCTTTATTACTTATCAAAGTTCAAAACTTAAAAATAAAATTACTTTTTCTTTCTTACTTTTCTTCTTCACTTTACTTTTAAAACTAACTACTTACAATTTATTACTCTAATCTTATCAAAGTTCAAAACTTGAAAACTGAAATTACTTTTTCTTTCTTACTTTTTTTCTTCACTTTACTTTTAAAAATAACTACTTACAATTTATTACTCTAATCTTATCAAAGTTCAAAACTTAAAAATAAAATTACTTTTTCTTTCTTACTTTTCTTCTTCACTTTACTTTTAAAACTAACTACTTACTCTTTATTACTCTAATCTTATCAAAGTTCAAAACGGAAAAACGTAAATAAACTCTTACTTTCTTACTTTTCTTCTTCACTTTACTTTTAAAACTAACTACTTACTCTTTATTACTCTAATCTTATCAAAGTTCAAAACTTAAAAACTGAAATAAACTCTTACTTTCTTACTTTTCTTCTTCACTTTACTTTTAAAACTAACTACTTACTCTTTATTACTCTAATCATATCAAAGTTCAAAACTTAAAAACTGAAATTACTCTTTCTTTCTTACTTTTTTTCTTCACTTTACTTTTAAAACTAACTACTTACAATTTATTACTCTAATCTTATCAAAGTTCAAAACGGAAAAACGTAAATAAACTCTTACTTTCTTACTTTTCTTCTTCACTTTACTTTTAAAACTAACTACTTAATCTTTATTACTTATCAAAGTTCAAAACTTAACAACTGAAATTACTTTTTCTTTCTTACTTTTCTTCTTCACTTTACTTTTAAAACTAACTACTTACTCTTTATTACTTATCAAAGTTCAAAACTGAAAAACTGAAATTACTCTTTCTTTCTTACTTTTCTTCTTCACTTTACTTTTAAAACTAACTACTTACTCTTTATTACTTATCAAAGTTCAAAACTTAAAAATAAAATTACTTTTTCTTTCTTACTTTTCTTCTTCACTTTACTTTTAAAACTAACTACTTACAATTTATTACTCTAATCTTATCAAAGTTCAAAACTTAAAAACTGAAATTACTCTTTCTTTCTTACTTTTTTTCTTCACTTTACTTTTAAAAATAACTACTTACTCTTTATTACTCTAATCTTATCAAAGTTCAAAACTTAAAAATAAAATTACTTTTTCTTTCTTACTTTTCTTCTTCACTTTACTTTTAAAACTAACTACTTACACTTTATTACTCTAATCTTATCAAAGTTCAAAACTTGAAAACTGAAATTACTTTTTCTTTCTTACTTTTTTTCTTCACTTTACTTTTAAAACAAACTACTTACTCTTTATTACTCTAATCTTATCAAAGTTCAAAACTGAAAAACTAAAATTACTCTTTCTTTCTTACTTTTCTTCTTCACTTTACTTTTAAAACTAACTACTTACTCTTTATTACTTATCAAAGTTCAAAACTTAAAAATAAAATTACTTTTTCTTTCTTACTTTTCTTCTTCACTTTACTTTTAAAACTAACTACTTACACTTTATTACTCTAATCTTATCAAAGTTCAAAACTGAAAAACTAAAATTACTCTTTCTTTCTTACTTTTCTTCTTCACTTTACTTTTAAAACTAACTACTTACTCTTTATTACTTATCAAAGTTCAAAACTTAAAAATAAAATTACTTTTTCTTTTTTACTTTTCTTCTTCACTTTACTTTTAAAACTAACTACTTACTCTTTATTACTCTAATCTTATCAAAGTTCAAAACTTGAAAACTGAAATTACTTTTTCTTTCTTACTTTTTTTCTTCACTTTACTTTTAAAAATAACTACTTACAATTTATTACTCTAATCTTATCAAAGTTCAAAACTTAAAAATAAAATTACTTTTTCTTTCTTACTTTTCTTCTTCACTTTACTTTTAAAACTAACTACTTACTCTTTATTACTTATCAAAGTTCAAAACTGAAAAACTAAAATTACTCTTTCTTTCTTACTTTTCTTCTTCACTTTACTTTTAAAACTAACTACTTACTCTTTATTACTTATCAAAGTTCAAAACTTAACAACTGAAATTACTTTTTCTTTCTTACTTTTCTTCTTCACTTTATTTTTAAAACTAACTACTTACTCTTTATTACTCTAATCTTATCAAAGTTCAAAACTGAAAAACTGAAATTACTCTTTCTTTCTTACTTTTCTTCTTCACTTTATTTTTAAAACTAACTACTAACTCTTTATTACTCTAATCTTATCAAAGTTCAAAACTTAAAAACTGAAATTACTCTTTCTTTCTTACTTTTCTTCTTCACTTTAATTTTAAAACTAACTACTTACAATTTATTACTCTAATCTTATCAAAGTTCAAAACTTAAAAACTGAAATAAACTCTTTCATTCTTACTTTTCTTCTTCACTTTACTTTTAAAACTAACTACTTACTCTTTATTACTTATCAAAGTTCAAAACTTAAAAACTGAAATTACTCTTTTTTTCTTACTTTTCTTCTTCACTTTACTTTTAAAACTAACTACTTACTCTTTATAACTTATCAAAGTTCAAAACTTAAAAACTGAAATTACTCTTTTTTTCTTACTTTTCTTCTTCACTTTACTTTTAAAACTAACTACTTACTCTTTATTACTCTAATCTTATCAAAGTTCAACACTTAAAAACTGAAATAAACTCTTTCTTTCTTACTTTTCTTCTTCACTTTATTTTTAAAACTAACTACTTACTCTTTATTACTCTAATCTTATCAAAGTTCAAAACTGAAAAACTAAAATAAACTCTTTCTTTCTTACTTTTCTTCTTCACTTTATTTTTAAAACTAACTACTAACTCTTTATTACTCTAATCTTATCAAAGTTCAAAACTTAAAAACTGAAATTACTCTTTCTTTCTTACTTTTCTTCTTCACTTTAATTTTAAAACTAACTACTTACAATTTATTACTCTAATCTTATCAAAGTTCAAAACTTAAAAACTGAAATAAACTCTTTCATTCTTACTTTTCTTCTTCACTTTACTTTTAAAACTAACTACTTACTCTTTATTACTTATCAAAGTTCAAAACTTAAAAATAAAATTACTTTTTCTTTCTTACTTTTCTTCTTCACTTTACTTTTAAAACTAACTACTTACACTTTATTACTCTAATCTTATCAAAGTTCAAAACTTAAAAACTGAAATAAACTCTTTTTTTCTTACTTTTCTTCTTCACTTTACTTTTAAAACTAACTACTTACTCTTTATTACTTATCAAAGTTCAAAACTTAAAAACTGAAATTACTCTTTCTTTCTTACTTTTCTTCTTCACTTTACTTTTAAAACTAACTACTTACTCTTTATTACTTATCAAAGTTCAAAACTTAACAACTGAAATTACTTTTTCTTTCTTACTTTTCTTCTTCACTTTACTTTTAAAACTAACTACTTACTCTTTATTACTTATCAAAGTTCAAAACTGAAAAACTAAAATTACTCTTTCTTTCTTACTTTTCTTCTTCACTTTACTTTTAAAACTAACTACTTACTCTTTATTACTTATCAAAGTTCAAAACTTAACAACTGAAATTACTTTTTCTTTCTTACTTTTCTTCTTCACTTTATTTTTAAAACTAACTACTTACTCTTTATTACTCTAATCTTATCAAAGTTCAAAACTGAAAAACTAAAATAAACTCTTTCTTTCTTACCTTTCTTCTTCACTTTATTTTTAAAACTAACTACTAACTCTTTATTACTCTAATCTTATCAAAGTTCAAAACTTAAAAACTGAAATTACTCTTTCTTTCTTACTTTTCTTCTTCACTTTAATTTTAAAACTAACTACTTACAATTTATTACTCTAATCTTATCAAAGTTCAAAACTTAAAAACTGAAATAAACTCTTTCATTCTTACTTTTCTTCTTCACTTTACTTTTAAAACTAACTACTTACTCTTTATTACTTATCAAAGTTCAAAACTTAAAAACTGAAATTACTCTTTTTTTCTTACTTTTCTTCTTCACTTTACTTTTAAAACTAACTACTTACTCTTTATAACTTATCAAAGTTCAAAACTTAAAAACTGAAATTACTCTTTTTTTCTTACTTTTCTTCTTCACTTTACTTTTAAAACTAACTACTTACTCTTTATTACTCTAATCTTATCAAAGTTCAACACTTAAAAACTGAAATAAACTCTTTCTTTCTTACTTTTCTTCTTCACTTTACTTTTAAAACTAACTACTTACTCTTTATTACTTATCAAAGTTCAAAACTTAACAACTGAAATTACTTTTTCTTTCTTACTTTTCTTCTTCACTTTATTTTTAAAACTAACTACTTACTCTTTATTACTCTAATCTTATCAAAGTTCAAAACTGAAAAACTAAAATAAACTCTTTCTTTCTTACTTTTCTTCTTCACTTTATTTTTAAAACTAACTACTAACTCTTTATTACTCTAATCTTATCAAAGTTCAAAACTTAAAAACTGAAATTACTCTTTCTTTCTTACTTTTCTTCTTCACTTTAATTTTAAAACTAACTACTTACAATTTATTACTCTAATCTTATCAAAGTTCAAAACTTAAAAACTGAAATAAACTCTTTCATTCTTACTTTTCTTCTTCACTTTACTTTTAAAACTAACTACTTACTCTTTATTACTTATCAAAGTTCAAAACTTAAAAATAAAATTACTTTTTCTTTCTTACTTTTCTTCTTCACTTTACTTTTAAAACTAACTACTTACACTTTATTACTCTAATCTTATCAAAGTTCAAAACTTAAAAACTGAAATAAACTCTTTTTTTCTTACTTTTCTTCTTCACTTTACTTTTAAAACTAACTACTTACTCTTTATTACTTATCAAAGTTCAAAACTTAAAAACTGAAATTACTCTTTCTTTCTTACTTTTCTTCTTCACTTTACTTTTAAAACTAACTACTTACTCTTTATTACTTATCAAAGTTCAAAACTTAACAACTGAAATTACTTTTTCTTTCTTACTTTTCTTCTTCACTTTACTTTTAAAACTAACTACTTACTCTTTATTACTTATCAAAGTTCAAAACTGAAAAACTAAAATTACTCTTTCTTTCTTACTTTTCTTCTTCACTTTACTTTTAAAACTAACTACTTACTCTTTATTACTTATCAAAGTTCAAAACTGAAAAACTAAAATTACTCTTTCTTTCTTACTTTTCTTCTTCACTTTACTTTTAAAACTAACTACTTACTCTTTATTACTCTAATCTTATCAAAGTTCAAAACGGAAAAACGTAAATAAACTCTTACTTTCTTACTTTTCTTCTTCACTTTACTTTTAAAACTAACTACTTACTCTTTATTACTCTAATCTTATCAAAGTTCAAAACTTAAAAACTGAAATAAACTCTTACTTTCTTACTTTTCTTCTTCACTTTACTTTTAAAACTAACTACTTACTCTTTATTACTCTAATCATATCAAAGTTCAAAACTTAAAAACTGAAATTACTCTTTCTTTCTTACTTTTCTTCTTCACTTTACTTTTAAAACTAACTACTTACAATTTATTACTCTAATCTTATCAAAGTTCAAAACGGAAAAACGTAAATAAACTCTTACTTTCTTACTTTTCTTCTTCACTTTACTTTTAAAACTAACTACTTAATCTTTATTACTTATCAAAGTTCAAAACTTAACAACTGAAATTACTTTTTCTTTCTTACTTTTCTTCTTCACTTTACTTTTAAAACTAACTACTTACTCTTTATTACTTATCAAAGTTCAAAACTGAAAAACTAAAATTACTCTTTCTTTCTTACTTTTCTTCTTCACTTTACTTTTAAAACTAACTACTTACTCTTTATTACTCTAATCTTATCAAAGTTCAACACTTAAAAACTGAAATAAACTCTTTCTTTCTTACTTTTCTTCTTCACTTTACTTTTAAAACTAACTACTTACTCTTTATTACTCTAATCTTATCAAAGTTCAAAACTTAAAAACTGAAATTAATCTTTCTTTCTTACTTTTCTTCTTCACTTTACTTTTAAAACTAACTACTTACTCTTTATTACTCTAATCATATCAAAGTTCAAAACTTAAAAACTGAAATTACTCTTTCTTTCTTACTTTTCTTCTTCACTTTACTTTTAAAACTAACTACTTACAATTTATTACTCTAATCTTATCAAAGTTCAAAACGGAAAAACGTAAATAAACTCTTACTTTCTTACTTTTCTTCTTCACTTTACTTTTAAAACTAACTACTTAATCTTTATTACTTATCAAAGTTCAAAACTTAACAACTGAAATTAATCTTTCTTTCTTACTTTTCTTCTTCACTTTACTTTTAAAACTAACTACTTACTCTTTATTACTTATCAAAGTTCAAAACTGAAAAACTAAAATTACTCTTTCTTTCTTACTTTTCTTCTTCACTTTACTTTTAAAACAAACTACTTACTCTTTATTACTCTAATCTTATCAAAGTTCAAAACTGAAAAACTAAAATTACTCTTTCTTTCTTACTTTTCTTCTTCACTTTACTTTTAAAACTAACTACTTACTCTTTATTACTTATCAAAGTTCAAAACTTAAAAATAAAATTACTTTTTCTTTCTTACTTTTCTTCTTCACTTTACTTTTAAAACTAACTACTTACACTTTATTACTCTAATCTTATCAAAGTTCAAAACTTGAAAACTTAAATAAACTCTTTTTTTCTTACTTTTTTTCTTCACTTTACTTTTAAAACTACCTACTTACTCTTTATTACTCTAATCTTATCAAAGTTCAAAACTTAAAAACTGAAATTACTCTTTTTTTCTTACTTTTCTTCTTCACTTTACTTTTAAAACTAACTACTTACTCTTTATTACTTATCAAAGTTCAAAACTTAAAAATAAAATTACTTTTTCTTTCTTACTTTTCTTCTTCACTTTACTTTTAAAACTAACTACTTACACTTTATTACTCTAATCTTATCAAAGTTCAAAACTTGAAAACTGAAATTACTTTTTCTTTCTTACTTTTTTTCTTCACTTTACTTTTAAAAATAACTACTTACAATTTATTACTCTAATCTTATCAAAGTTCAAAACTTAAAAACTGAAATAAACTCTTTCATTCTTACTTTTCTTCTTCACTTTACTTTTAAAACTAACTACTTACTCTTTATTACTTATCAAAGTTCAAAACTTAAAAATAAAATTACTTTTTCTTTCTTACTTTTCTTCTTCACTTTACTTTTAAAACTAACTACTTACACTTTATTACTCTAATCTTATCAAAGTTCAAAACTTAAAAACTTAAATAAACTCTTTTTTATTACTTTTCTTCTTCACTTTACTTTTAAAACTAACTACTTACTCTTTATTACTTATCAAAGTTCAAAACTTAAAAACTGAAATTACTCTTTCTTTCTTACTTTTCTTCTTCACTTTACTTTTAAAACTAACTACTTACTCTTTATTACTTATCAAAGTTCAAAACTGAAAAACTAAAATTACTCTTTCTTTCTTACTTTTCTTCTTCACTTTACTTTTAAAACTAACTACTTACTCTTTATTACTTATCAAAGTTCAAAACTGAAAAACTAAAATTACTCTTTCTTTCTTACTTTTCTTCTTCACTTTACTTTTAAAACTAACTACTTACTCTTTATTACTTATCAAAGTTCAAAACTTAAAAACTGAAATAAACTCTTACTTTCTTACTTTTCTTCTTCACTTTACTTTTAAAACTAACTACTTACTCTTTATTACTCTAATCTTATCAAAGTTCAAAACTTAAAAACTGAAATTACTTTTTCTTTCTTACTTTTCTTCTTCACTTTACTTTTAAAACTAACTACTTACTCTTTATTACTTATCAAAGTTCAAAACTGAAAAACTGAAATTACTCTTTCTTTCTTACTTTTCTTCTTCACTTTACTTTTAAAACTAACTACTTACTCTTTATTACTCTAATCTTATCAAAGTTCAAAACTTAAAAACTGAAATTACTCTTTTTTTCTTACTTTTCTTCTTCACTTTACTTTTAAAACTAACTACTTACTCTTTATTACTTATCAAAGTTCAAAACTTAAAAACTGAAATTACTCTTTCTTTCTTACTTTTCTTCTTCACTTTACTTTTAAAACTAACTACTTACTCTTTATTACTCTAATCTTATCAAAGTTCAAAACTTAAAAACTGAAATAAACTCTTTCTTTCTTACTTTTCTTCTTCACTTTACTTTTAAAACTAACTACTTACTCTTTATTACTCTAATCTTATCAAAGTTCAAAACTTAAAAACTGAAATTACTCTTTCTTTCTTACTTTTCTTCTTCACTTTACTTTTAAAACTAACTACTTACTCTTTATTACTTATCAAAGTTCAAAACTTAAAAACTGAAATAAACTCTTTCATTCTTACTTTTCTTCTTCACTTTACTTTTAAAACTAACTACTTACTCTTTATTACTTATCAAAGTTCAAAACATAAAAACTGAAATTACTCTTTCTTTCTTACTTTTCTTCTTCACTTTACTTTTAAAACTAACTACTTACACTTTATTACTCTAATCTTATCAAAGTTCAAAACTTAAAAACTGAAATTACTTTTTCTTTCTTACTTTTCTTCTTCACTTTACTTTTAAAACTAACTACTTACTCTTTATTACTCTAATCTTATCAAAGTTCAAAACTTAAAAACTGAAATTACTCTTTTTTTCTTACTTTTCTTCTTCACTTTACTTTTAAAACTAACTACTTACTCTTTATTACTTATCAAAGTTCAAAACTTAAAAACTGAAATTACTCTTTCTTTCTTACTTTTCTTCTTCACTTTACTTTTAAAACTAACTACTTACTCTTTATTACTTATCAAAGTTCAAAACTTAACAACTGAAATTACTTTTTCTTTCTTACTTTTCTTCTTCACTTTACTTTTAAAACTAACTACTTAATCTTTATTACTTATCAAAGTTCAAAACTTAACAACTGAAATTACTTTTTCTTTCTTACTTTTCTTCTTCACTTTACTTTTAAAACTAACTACTTACTCTTTATTACTCTAATCTTATCAAAGTTCAAAACTTAAAAACTGAAATTACTTTTTCTTTCTTACTTTTCTTCTTCACTTTACTTTTAAAACTAACTACTTACTCTTTATTACTCTAATCTTATCAAAGTTCAAAACTTAAAAACTTAAATAAACTCTTTTTTTCTTACTTTTCTTCTTCACTTTACTTTTAAAACTAACTACTTACTCTTTATTACTTATCAAAGTTCAAAACTTAAAAACTGAAATTACTCTTTCTTTCTTACTTTTCTTCTTCACTTTACTTTTAAAACTAACTACTTACTCTTTATTACTCTAATCTTATCAAAGTTCAAAACTTAAAAATTAAATTACTTTTTCTTTCTTACTTTTCTTCTTCACTTTACTTTTAAAACTAACTACTTACTCTTTATTACTTATCAAAGTTCAAAACTTAACAACTGAAATTACTTTTTCTTTCTTACTTTTCTTCTTCACTTTACTTTTAAAACTAACTACTTACTCTTTATTACTCTAATCTTATCAAAGTTCAAAACTTGAAAACTGAAATTACTTATTCTTTCTTACTTTTTTTCTTCACTTTACTTTTAAAAATAACTACTAACAATTTATTACTCTAATCTTATCAAAGTTCAAAACTTAAAAACTGAAATAAACTCTTTCTTTCTTACTTTTCTTCTTCACTTTACTTTTAAAACTAACTACTTACTCTTTATTACTCTAATCTTATCAAAGTTCAAAACTTAAAAACTGAAATAAACTCTTTCTTTCTTACTTTTCTTCTTCACTTTACTTTTAAAACTAACTACTTACTCTTTATTACTTATCAAAGTTCAAAACTTAAAAACTGAAATTACTTTTTCTTTCTTACTTTTTTTCTTAACTTTATTTTTAAAACTAACTACTTACTCTTTATTACTCTAATCTTATCAAAGTTCAAAACTTAAAAACTGAAATTACTCTTTCTTTCTTACTTTTCTTCTTCACTTTACTTTTAAAACTAACTACTTACTCTTTATTACTCTAATCTTATCAAAGTTCAAAACTTAAAAACTGAAATTAATCTTTCTTTCTTACTTTTCTTCTTCACTTTACTTTTAAAACTAACTACTTACTTTTATTACTCTAATTTTATCAAAGTTCAAAACTTAAAAACTTAAATAAACTCTTTTTTTCTTACTTTTCTTCTTCACTTTACTTTTAAAACTAACTACTTACTCTTTATTACTTATCAAAGTTCAAAACTTAACAACTGAAATTACTCTTTCTTTCTTACTTTTCTTCTTCACTTTACTTTTAAAACTAACTACTTACTCTTTATTACTTATCAAAGTTCAAAACTTAAAAACTGAAATTACTCTTTCTTTCTTACTTTTCTTCTTCACTTTACTTTTAAAACTAACTACTTAATCTTTATTACTTATCAAAGTTCAAAACTTAACAACTGAAATTACTTTTTCTTTCTTACTTTTCTTCTTCACTTTACTTTTAAAACTAACTACTTACTCTTTATTACTCTAATCTTATCAAAGTTCAAAACTTAAAAACTGAAATTACTTTTTCTTTCTTACTTTTCTTCTTCACTTTACTTTTAAAACTAACTACTTACTCTTTATTACTCTAATTTTATCAAAGTTCAAAACTTAAAAACTTAAATAAACTCTTTTTTTCTTACTTTTCTTCTTCACTTTACTTTTAAAACTAACTACTTACTCTTTATTACTTATCAAAGTTCAAAACTTAAAAACTGAAATTACTCTTTCTTTCTTACTTTTCTTCTTCACTTTACTTTTAAAACTAACTACTTACTCTTTATTACTCTAATCTTATCAAAGTTCAAAACTTAAAAATTAAATTACTTTTTCTTTCTTACTTTTCTTCTTCACTTTACTTTTAAAACTAACTACTTACTCTTTATTACTTATCAAAGTTCAAAACTTAACAACTGAAATTACTTTTTCTTTCTTACTTTTCTTCTTCACTTTACTTTTAAAACTAACTACTTAATCTTTATTACTTATCAAAGTTCAAAACTTAACAACTGAAATTACTTTTTCTTTCTTACTTTTCTTCTTCACTTTACTTTTAAAACTAACTACTTACTCTTTATTACTCTAATCTTATCAAAGTTCAAAACTTAAAAACTGAAATTACTTTTTCTTTCTTACTTTTTTTCTTCACTTTACTTTTAAAAATAACTACTAACAATTTATTACTCTAATCTTATCAAAGTTCAAAACTTAAAAACTGAAATAAACTCTTTCTTTCTTACTTTTCTTCTTCACTTTACTTTTAAAACTAACTACTTACTCTTTATTACTCTAATCTTATCAAAGTTCAAAACTTAAAAACTGAAATAAACTCTTTCTTTCTTACTTTTCTTCTTCACTTTACTTTTAAAACTAACTACTTACTCTTTATTACTTATCAAAGTTCAAAACTTAAAAACTGAAATTACTTTTTCTTTCTTACTTTTTTTCTTAACTTTATTTTTAAAACTAACTACTTACTCTTTATTACTCTAATCTTATCAAAGTTCAAAACTTAAAAACTGAAATTACTCTTTCTTTCTTACTTTTCTTCTTCACTTTACTTTTAAAACTAACTACTTACTCTTTATTACTCTAATCTTATCAAAGTTCAAAACTTAAAAACTGAAATTAATCTTTCTTTCTTACTTTTCTTCTTCACTTTACTTTTAAAACTAACTACTTACTTTTATTACTCTAATTTTATCAAAGTTCAAAACTTAAAAACTTAAATAAACTCTTTTTTTCTTACTTTTCTTCTTCACTTTACTTTTAAAACTAACTACTTACTCTTTATTACTTATCAAAGTTCAAAACTTAACAACTGAAATTACTCTTTCTTTCTTACTTTTCTTCTTCACTTTACTTTTAAAACTAACTACTTACTCTTTATTACTTATCAAAGTTCAAAACTTAAAAACTGAAATTACTTTTTCTTTCTTACTTTTTTTCTTAACTTTATTTTTAAAACTAACTACTTACACTTTATTACTCTAATCTTATCAAAGTTCAAAACTTAAAAACTGAAATTACTCTTTCTTTCTTACTTTTCTTCTTCACTTTACTTTTAAAACTAACTACTTACTCTTTATTACTCTAATCTTATCAAAGTTCAAAACTTAAAAACTCAAATAAACTCTTTCTTTCTTACTTTTTTTCTTCACTTTACTTTTAAAACAAACTTCTTACACTTTATTACTCTAATCTTATCAAAGTTCAAAACTTAAAAACTGAAATTACTTTTTCTTTCTTACTTTTTTTCTTCACTTTATTTTTAAAACTAACTACTTACTCTTTATTACTCTAATCCTATCAAAGTTCAAAACTGAAAAACTCAAATAAACTCTTTCCTTCTTACTTTTCTTCTTCACTTTACTTTTAAAACTAACTACTTACTCTTTATTACTCTAATCTTATCAAAGTTCAAAACTTAAAAACTGATATTTCTCTTTTCTTTCTTACTTTTCTTCTTCACTTTACTTTTAAAACTAACTACTTACTCTTTATTACTTATCAAAGTTCAAAACTTAAAAACTGAAATAAACTCTTACTTTCTTACTTTTTTTCTTCACTTTACTTTTAAAACTAACTACTTACACTTTATTACTCTAATCTTATCAAAGTTCAAAACTTAACAACTGAAATTACTTTTTCTTTCTTACTTTTCTTCTTCACTTTATTTTTAAAACTAACTACTTACACTTTATTACTCTAATCTTATCAAAGTTCAAAACTTAACAACTGAAATTACTTTTTCTTTCTTACTTTTCTTCTTCACTTTATTTTTAAAACTAACTACTTACTCTTTATTACTCTAATCTTATCAAAGTTCAAAACTTAAAAACTGAAATTACTCTTTCTTTCTTACTTTTCTTCTTCACTTTACTTTTAAAACTAACTACTTACTCTTTATTACTCTAATCTTATCAAAGTTCAAAACTTAAAAACTGAAATTAATCTTTCTTTCTTACTTTTCTTCTTCACTTTACTTTTAAAACTAACTACTTACTCTTTATTACTCTAATTTTATCAAAGTTCAAAACTTAAAAACTTAAATAAACTCTTTTTTTCTTACTTTTCTTCTTCACTTTACTTTTAAAACTAACTACTTACACTTTATTACTCTAATCTTATCAAAGTTCAAAACTTAAAAACTGAAATTACTTTTTCTTTCTTACTTTTCTTCTTCACTTTACTTTTAAAACTAACTACTTACTCTTTATTACTTATCAAAGTTCAAAACTGAAAAACTAAAATTACTCTTTCTTTCTTACTTATCTTCTTCACTTTACTTTTAAAACTAACTACTTACTCTTTATTACTCTAATCTTATCAAAGTTCAAAACTTAAAAACTGAAATTACTCTTTCTTTCTTACTTTTCTTCTTCACTTTACTTTTAAAACTAACTACTTACTCTTTATTACTCTAATCTTATCAAAGTTCAAAACTTAAAAACTGAAATTACTCTTTCTTTCTTACTTTTCTTCTTCACTTTACTTTTAAAACTAACTACTTACTCTTTATTACTCTGATCTTATCAAAGTTCAAAACTTAACAACTGAAATTACTTTTTCTTTCTTACTTTTCTTCTTCACTTTACTTTTAAAACTAACTACTTACTCTTTATTACTTATCAAAGTTCAAAACTGAAAAACTAAAATTACTCTTTCTTTCTTACTTTTCTTCTTCACTTTACTTTTAAAACTAACTACTTACTCTTTATTACTCTAATCTTATCAAAGTTCAAAACTTAAAAACTGAAATTACTCTTTCTTTCTTACTTTTCTTCTTCACTTTACTTTTAAAACTAACTACTTACTCTTTATTACTCTGATCTTATCAAAGTTCAAAACTTAAAAACTGAAATTACTTTTTCTTTCTTACTTTTCTTCTTCACTTTACTTTTAAAACTAACTACTTACTCTTTATTACTCTAATCTTATCAAAGTTCAAAACTTAAAAACTGAAATAAACTCTTACTTTCTTACTTTTCTTCTTCACTTTACTTTTAAAACTAACTACTTACACTTTATTACTCTAATCTTATCAAAGTTCAAAACTTAAAAACTGAAATTACTTTTTCTTTCTTACTTTTCTTCTTCACTTTACTTTTAAAACTAACTACTTACTCTTTATTACTCTAATCTTATCAAAGTTCAAAACTTAAAAACTGAAATTACTCTTTCTTTCTTACTTTTCTTCTTCACTTTACTTTTAAAACTAACTACTTACTCTTTATTACTTATCAAAGTTCAAAACTTAAAAACTGAAATTACTTTTTCTTTCTTACTTTTCTTCTTCACTTTACTTTTAAAACTAACTACTTACTCTTTATTACTCTAATCTTATCAAAGTTCAAAACTTAAAAACTGAAATTACTCTTTCTTTCTTACTTTTCTTCTTCACTTTACTTTTAAAACTAACTACTTACTCTTTATTACTCTAATCTTATCAAAGTTCAAAACTTAAAAACTGAAATTACTCTTTCTTTCTTACTTTTCTTCTTCACTTTACTTTTAAAACTAACTACTTACTCTTTATTACTCTAATCTTATCAAAGTTCAAAACTTAAAAACTGAAATTACTCTTTCTTTCTTACTTTTCTTCTTCACTTTACTTTTAAAACTAACTACTTACTCTTTATTACTTATCAAAGTTCAAAACTTAACAACTGAAATTACTCTTTCTTTCTTACTTTTCTTCTTCACTTTACTTTTAAAACTAACTACTTACACTTTATTACTCTAATCTTATCAAAGTTCAAAACTTAAAAACTGAAATTACTTTTTCTTTCTTACTTTTCTTCTTCACTTTACTTTTAAAACTAACTACTTACTCTTTATTACTTATCAAAGTTCAAAACTGAAAAACTAAAATTACTCTTTCTTTCTTACTTTTCTTCTTCACTTTACTTTTAAAACTAACTACTTACTCTTTATTACTCTGATCTTATCAAAGTTCAAAACTTAACAACTGAAATTACTTTTTCTTTCTTACTTTTCTTCTTCACTTTACTTTTAAAACTAACTACTTAATCTTTATTACTTATCAAAGTTCAAAACTTAAAAACTGAAATAAACTCTTACTTTCTTACTTTTCTTCTTCACTTTACTTTTAAAACTAACTACTTACACTTTATTACTCTAATCTTATCAAAGTTCAAAACTTAAAAACTGAAATTACTCTTTCTTTCTTACTTTTCTTCTTCACTTTACTTTTAAAACTAACTACTTACTCTTTATTACTCTAATCTTATCAAAGTTCAAAACTTAAAAACTGAAATTAATCTTTCTTTCTTACTTTTCTTCTTCACTTTACTTTTAAAACTAACTACTTACTCTTTATTACTCTAATCTTATCAAAGTTCAAAACTTAAAAACTGAAATTACTTTTTCTTTCTTACTTTTCTTCTTCACTTTACTTTTAAAACTAACTACTTACTCTTTATTACTTATCAAAGTTCAAAACTGAAAAACTAAAATTACTCTTTCTTTCTTACTTTTCTTCTTCACTTTACTTTTAAAACTAACTACTTACTCTTTATTACTTATCAAAGTTCAAAACTTAACAACTGAAATTACTTTTTCTTTCTTACTTTTCTTCTTCACTTTATTTTTAAAACTAACTACTTACTCTTTATTACTCTAATCTTATCAAAGTTCAAAACTTAAAAACTGAAATTACTTTTTCTTTCTTACTTTTCTTCTTCACTTTACTTTTAAAACTAACTACTTACTCTTTATTACTTATCAAAGTTCAAAACTTAAAAACTGAAATTACTCTTTCTTTCTTACTTTTCTTCTTCACTTTACTTTTAAAACTAACTACTTAATCTTTATTACTTATCAAAGTTCAAAACTTAACAACTGAAATTACTTTTTCTTTCTTACTTTTCTTCTTCACTTTACTTTTAAAACTAACTACTTACTTTTATTACTCTAATTTTATCAAAGTTCAAAACTTAAAAACTTAAATAAACTCTTTTTTTCTTACTTTTCTTCTTCACTTTACTTTTAAAACTAACTACTTACTCTTTATTGCTTATCAAAGTTCAAAACTTAAAAACTGAAATTACTCTTTCTTTCTTACTTTTCTTCTTCACTTTACTTTTAAAACTAACTACTTACTCTTTATTACTTATCAAAGTTCAAAACTTAAAAACTGAAATAAACTCTTACTTTCTTACTTTTCTTCTTCACTTTACTTTTAAAACTAACTACTTACACTTTATTACTCTAATCTTATCAAAGTTCAAAACTTAAAAACTGAAATTACTCTTTCTTTCTTACTTTTCTTCTTCACTTTACTTTTAAAACTAACTACTTACTCTTTATTACTTATCAAAGTTCAAAACTTAAAAACTGAAATTACTTTTTCTTTCTTACTTTTCTTCTTCACTTTACTTTTAAAACTAACTACTTACTCTTTATTACTTATCAAAGTTCAAAACTGAAAAACTGAAATTACTCTTTCTTTCTTACTTTTCTTCTTCACTTTACTTTTAAAACTAACTACTTACTCTTTATTACTTATCAAAGTTCAAAACTGAAAAACTGAAATTACTCTTTCATTCTTACTTTTCTTCTTCACTTTATTTTTAAAACTAACTACTTACTCTTTATTACTCTAATCTTATCAAAGTTCAAAACTTAAAAACTGAAATTACTCTTTCTTTCTTACTTTTCTTCTTCACTTTACTTTTAAAACTAACTACTTACTCTTTATTACTCTAATCTTATCAAAGTTCAAAACTTAAAAACTGAAATTACTTTTTCTTTCTTACTTTTCTTCTTCACTTTACTTTTAAAACTAACTACTTACTCTTTATTACTTATCAAAGTTCAAAACTTAAAAACTGAAATTACTCTTTCTTTCTTACTTTTCTTCTTCACTTTACTTTTAAAACTAACTACTTACTCTTTATTACTTATCAAAGTTCAAAACTTAAAAACTGAAATTACTCTTTCTTTCTTACTTTTCTTCTTCACTTTACTTTTAAAACTAACTACTTACACTTTATTACTCTAATCTTATCAAAGTTCAAAACTTAAAAACTGAAATTACTTTTTCTTTCTTACTTTTCTTCTTCACTTTACTTTTAAAACTAACTACTTACTCTTTATTACTCTAATCTTATCAAAGTTCAAAACTTAAAAACTGAAATTACTCTTTCTTTCTTACTTTTCTTCTTCACTTTACTTTTAAAACTAACTACTTACTCTTTATTACTCTAATCTTATCAAAGTTCAAAACTTAAAAACTGAAGTAAACTCTTACTTTCTTACTTTTCTTCTTCACTTTACTTTTAAAACTAACTACTTACACTTTATTACTCTAATCTTATCAAAGTTCAAAACTTAAAAACTGAAATTACTTTTTCTTTCTTACTTTTCTTCTTCACTTTACTTTTAAAACTAACTACTTACTCTTTATTACTCTAATCTTATCAAAGTTCAAAACTTAAAAACTGAAATTACTCTTTCTTTCTTACTTTTCTTCTTCACTTTACTTTTAAAACTAACTACTTACTCTTTATTACTCTAATCTTATCAAAGTTCAAAACTTAAAAACTGAAATTACTTTTTCTTTCTTACTTTTCTTCTTCACTTTACTTTTAAAACTAACTACTTACTTTTATTACTCTAATTTTATCAAAGTTCAAAACTTAAAAACTTAAATAAACTCTTTTTTTCTTACTTTTCTTCTTCACTTTACTTTTAAAACTAACTACTTACTCTTTATTACTTATCAAAGTTCAAAACTTAAAAACTGAAATTACTCTTTCTTTCTTACTTTTCTTCTTCACTTTACTTTTAAAACTAACTACTTACTCTTTATTACTTATCAAAGTTCAAAACTTAAAAACTGAAATAAACTCTTTCTTTCTTACTTTTCTTCTTCACTTTACTTTTAAAACTAACTACTTACTCTTTATTACTTATCAAAGTTCAAAACTTAAAAACTGAAATTACTCTTTCTTTCTTACTTTTCTTCTTCACTTTACTTTTAAAACTAACTACTTACTCTTTATTACTCTAATCTTATCAAAGTTCAAAACTGAAAAACTCAAATAGACTCAATCTTTCATACTTTTCTTCTTCACTTTACTTTTAAAACTAACTACTTACTCTTTATTACTCTAATCTTATCAAAGTTCAAAACTTAACAACTGAAATTACTTTTTCTTTCTTACTTTTCTTCTTCACTTTACTTTTAAAACTAACTACTTACTCTTTATTACTTATCAAAGTTCAAAACTGAAAAACTAAAATTACTCTTTCTTTCTTACTTTTCTTCTTCACTTTACTTTTAAAACTAACTACTTACTCTTTATTACTCTAATCTTATCAAAGTTCAAAACTTAAAAACTGAAATTACTCTTTCTTTCTTACTTTTCTTCTTCACTTTATTTTTAAAACTAACTACTTACTCTTTATTACTCTAATCTTATCAAAGTTCAAAACTTAAAAACTGAAATTACTCTTTCTTTCTTACTTTTCTTCTTCACTTTACTTTTAAAACTAACTACTTACTCTTTATTACTCTAATCTTATCAAAGTTCAAAACTTAAAAACTGAAATTAATCTTTCTTTCTTACTTTTCTTCTTCACTTTACTTTTAAAACTAACTACTTACTCTTTATTACTCTAATCTTATCAAAGTTCAAAACTTAAAAACTGAAATTACTCTTTCTTTCTTACTTTTCTTCTTCACTTTACTTTTAAAACTAACTACTTACTCTTTATTACTCTAATCTTATCAAAGTTCAAAACTTAAAAACTGAAATTACTCTTTCTTTCTTACTTTTCTTCTTCACTTTACTTTTAAAACTAACTACTTACTCTTTATTACTCTAATCTTATCAAAGTTCAAAACTTAAAAACTGAAATTACTCTTTCTTTCTTACTTTTCTTCTTCACTTTACTTTTAAAACTAACTACTTACTCTTTATTACTCTAATTTTATCAAAGTTCAAAACTTAAAAACTTAAATAAACTCTTTTTTTCTTACTTTTCTTCTTCACTTTACTTTTAAAACTAACTACTTACTCTTTATTACTTATCAAAGTTCAAAACTTAAAAACTGAAATTACTCTTTCTTTCTTACTTTTCTTCTTCACTTTACTTTTAAAACTAACTACTTACTCTTTATTACTTATCAAAGTACAAAACTTAAAAACTGAAATTACTCTTTCTCTCTTACTTTTCTTCTTCACTTTACTTTTAAAACTAACTACTTACTCTTTATTACTCTAATCTTATCAAAGTTCAAAACTTATAAACTGAAATTACTCTTTCTTTCTTACTTTTCTTCTTCACTTTACTTTTAAAACTAACTACTTACTCTTTATTACTTATCAAAGTTCAAAACTTAAAAACTGAAATAAACTCTTACTTTCTTACTTTTCTTCTTCACTTTAC